>VDFB02108435.1:0-48293 GCA_007258455.2 Sequoia sempervirens
CTAAAATAAGTGGATATCCTGCAAGGTTGGCCTTTGGCTGCAAGACTATGAAATCTGTAGGATACTCCCATGAATCTAATGCTATGACTAAGTCCTAAATTATCCCCTTAGGTTTCACTGTTGATCTATCTGCCAATTGTAAAATAGTTGGTGTAGGTCTAAGGTTAGCTAATTGATGTAGCTGCATTATTTCCTTAGTCATGACATTAATGGCGACCCCTAAATTAATTAAGGTGTTTTGATGATAAAGGTACCATTTATCTTAACATCCACTATTGGACTTCCAGGGTCTATATATTTAGGGATAGTTATATTCCCTAGATTAATGTCAGCAAGGTCCCCTAGGACAGGAACTATCTGAGGGTTCTTCCTCTTTCTCCCTAGATTTTTAAGACAAAGGTATCTTACTATCTTGGTATAAATTGGGATATCCTTGATAGCTTGAATGAGGGTATTTTGATACTTACATCCTTAAGCTAACCCAATAGGCTTGTATCAACTTGAGTATGATGTCTTGAAATGGCTAAATGCTCAAGGAATGGAGGCTTTGAACTTGAAATAGTCTGGTTTACTTAATTTGACCTAGGCTTTACAGGCGAATTGTCTAATGCTTCAGCTATGGGTTCCTCATCTACCATCTCAGTAATTTGAGGGGATGAAGGCCCAGCTAGTGTTTTCCTTGACCTAAGGTGGAAATCACTCATCTATACCCCATAAGTAGGGTATTGAATAGCCTCATTAGTGTATGCTTATTGGATAGGCTTATTATTGGGGTTAGGTGCATGCTGGGAAGGTAATTGTGGTACTCTTGGTGGCTGAGATGTTGGGTTTGATGGATTGGGCATGATGGTCTCCTATTGTGGCTAAGAAGGCAACAAAGGTTACTGGTAATTCATATTTTGGTGCTGCCACTACTGGCCCTTTTACCATTGTGGCTGCCAATAATTTTGTTGCATTGGTCATTGATAGTTGTAATTATAACCTTAGAAATTTTGTTGAGGCTATACATTTGGTTGTTGCTAGTTCCAATTTTGCTAAGGGTTTTTCCATTGGTGAGGGTTTTGCCATTGGTTTTGGCTATTTAACAAAGGCTAGGTGTTCCAAGTAGAGAAATGTTGATTACCAATTGGAAATGATGTATTGAAATTTAAAGGGTGTTATGGCATACCTTGTTTTGGTTGCCATGGCCTTCTTTGTGCAATGTAGAACAACTATCCATCTTCACCTTCTAGTGGTTGAAAATATGGTTTCTCTAATTTTTCTTCTATAATACTTGCTACCCTTTTACATTTGTAGTTGGCTTTTTGTTGTCTGCAATTGGGGAAGTATTCAGTAAGTATTGCTTCAACCTCCTATTTTTCTTCACATGTAGATTGTCCAATTGTGTAGCTAGATGATTTATAATATCTTCTTTAATTTTGAACAGTAGGTTACTTAACTATACTCTTGAAACCCCATTAGATGTCTTTCTAATGGTAGATGTTCTTCCCCCCTCGTCCTTTTGGTAAAGGTCTTTGAATAGTTTCTACAAACCTTGCAGATATCTTTAAAGGGTAATTGAGACACATCCCCTGCCCCAATGAGATTAAGGGAATCCATGTAATCATCATTGACTCCTCTTAAAAACACAAGCTTCAAGGATTCTTTTGAGATTCTATTCTATGGATTCTTCTTCAAGAAGAATTGGAACCTTTCTACATAATCCTCTAATGGTTCATCCTCTTTTTGAGTCATTCTAAAAATATCATCTCTTCTCCTATCAACTCCTCTACAATAGTCCTAGTATTTTTCTAGGAACTTTATTTTCACAGTGTTCCAATTTGGAACAACATCTTTGCCTAGTCCCATAAACCATCTCATGGTAACGTCCTTCAAATTTATAGGAAATAGCTTGAGCCTATGAGCATCAGTTGTGTAATCATAGATTCTACATAGTGTATCAAACTCGAACAAGAATGTGTGGATCCTCAGTTACCAAACCATATAATACTGGAAATGTTGAAGGAGGTATATTCTTTAGGACAGTAGCCCTTTCTTTGTTGGTAATGGGAAATTCAAAAGTCACATGTTCTGGTGGATCATCCAATACTGCATCAGTGATGGTTTGGAAGGTCCCCTTTGTGTTTGCAGTAGATGTTGGTGAAAAGGAAAGTTCTTCATTGGGAATACCCTCAATCTGATCACTGTGGTTGAACCAATATGTGCTCTAGCTTGTTGGTTTGAGGGGAGAAATCTTCCCAAAGTATCTCTTTGCCTCTGCATATAATAGGTATGATTTTGTATGGCAAGGACTCCTGCACAATGTTAGTGAATTATTCTGGAATTTGAAAAAATAAAACCTAATTGTCCTAATACTGAAAGCAAATATTAAACTAGGAAAGCTTTGTAATAACATAAACTAATATTTGAAAGTAGCACCATCCCTGAAAATGACACCAAAAATGTAGAGTCCCTACTAATGTCTAGTAAACTTGATGACAATAACACAATTCAAAGGGGAAACCTAGTTAATAGTCCACTTGAACCTTTGGAAAGGCCTTCATTGAATTATTGATCAGGGTTAGTAATGTTGTGATGGTACTGGCATTGTATGTGCTTCCAAATACTTAAGACTACCTAAATCATCCTAGCACAGGTATTTGTACTTGTTGAGAAATTATAAAAAATGTATAACAATAAAAGAAGTAATGTTAGCACTATTGCTATGGGTACCTACAGTATAAGACCATGACTAATTTACTGTCAAGAAATGAATGTTGGAATCTAACTAATACTGTTAACTAAACCTACACTCTGAATTAAAACAAGCTTAAGCAAACTAAGGAATAAATGTGAAACAAGAATTGTTCATTAATCCATTCACAATTGTAACACAAGGAATCTAGTTAACACAACATGCATTTATGAAATAACTATTATAACATAAGTAATTATACAAAAAATGAAGTGAGGGACAGTTACCTTGAGTGGCCCTTGCTCAAGTAATTGTATCTACTGATCTAACCCAAATCTAACTCCTTAGATTAACACAATTATAATAACTCAAAACCATTCATTGCACAACTTCAAATATCACATAAGATTATGTTGGAATGTCTTATTCATGAAATCATGATTCAACAATAAACATTATCTATGTAAGAACTAACAAAAAATATCTGATAGCTATATCTACTATTGAACAATTAACTAACTCTCTATACCTCAACCACCGAGCCATACATATAGGCATAGGGGAGTTTATTAAAACAAGGACTCTAAACTGAAATCATAAACCATCACTCCCTATATATCAGAGCATGATAAAGACTAAGCAATCTAAACTATATAACTAAAAAAGGAAGAAGAGTCCAAATAGAACTATGACTCTATTGTGATAGAACTGGAACATGGACTATTTGAATCAGTCATATTAGACTCCTAAATGTAATAGGGTTCTTCTCCTTCAACATCTTTATTAAATGTCATAATGATGCACAATCATCTTCATTAAGTTCCTCCCTATTATGATTGCTACACTCAACTTATTCTGGAACCTCCCTTGCTCTACTATCTGGAAACTCCTTTAGTTGTGGGCTACATCTTGCATTTGTTGTGGGCTATAGTCTACCTCCTCTTGCTCCTTGGCTACAAAGATTTATTTCATAAAACATGTACACAATACTAACAACCATAGCTAAGCACAAACATCCATTACAATCCATACATATTCACACATTAATTATGCAATAACCATCACATCATAACCATATTTTCATATACTTTAAATCCGGTTAAGGTTTTCTTAATGAGCATAAAAGATAGTATAGTGTAAGAATATGTATAAGATAAGTGTCTGAGAATGTCTATGAGTTTGCATAAAAACATTAGAAAACTAACTAATAACTAGACTCCTCACTATTCAAGGTCTTTCATAAAGAAAGTTAGAGGAGATAGGGCATCTTCCATCATCAAACCATCCAATGGAGTCTCTAGAGTTAATTGAGTAATCTACTGTCTAATATGAAAGAGGATATTATTAGCCATCTGGTTACATAGCTAGATACCCTCCATATAAAAAATAAGCAAGAGGAGGCAGAAGCAACTCTTATAGAATACTACTCACATTGTAGACAAAGAAGGACTAACTGCAAATGCAAGGTGGCAAGTATATTTAAGGGGACATCAAATTTTCATGTATTGGAAGGAGAAGATGGACAAGTATTCTACATAGCTCAAAGGAAACCATGACAACCAAGACAAGGTATGCCCCAATATCCTTTGAATTATAACATGTCACTTCTTGGTAACAATTCAAATCTTTCTAATTGGAATCCTCAGTCTTGGGTTAATATGCAAAACCAACAATGGAAAATTCCTCAAACCAATTGGAACCAATAGCAGCAAAATATGTGTTCATCAAAAAATTACCAAGGATCCAAAATAATTCCTAATGGCCACCCCAACAAAACCAATGGAAACCCTAGTGGCAAAGAGGTCAACAATGGAAAAACCAAAACATGAATTACCACTACCCACATCAGCCCTTGCAACCACAATAAGAAGTTATTATGCCAAACTTGACAAATCCAACACCATAGCCACCTAGAGCACCTCAACTTCCAGCCCAACCTGCACCTAACCACAATAACAAGCTTGTTCAATAGGCCTATACTAACAAAGTTGTTCAATACCCCACTTATGAGGTAGAGGTGAGTGATGTCCACCTTAGATCAAGGAATACTTTGGTTGGGCCTTCATCTCCTCAAATTACTGAATTGATTGATGAGGAACCCACCAACAAGGACCTTGGACAATCAACTTAAGGAGTCTAAGTCAAATCAGGTTAACCAAACCAATCCAAGTCTAGAGCCTCCATTCCCTAAAAGATTATTAGTTCAAAGACATCAAACACAAGATGAAACAAACTTGTCAAGACAACTTAAAGATTTTTTAATCAAAATAACCCTTATACAAGCCATTAAGGAGGTTCCTATCTACACCAAAACAATGAGAGAAATTTTCCTTAAAAATCCAGGTAGAAAGAGGAAAGATCCTTAGACAGTACAAGTTCTAGGTCAACTTGCGAACATTATGTTGGGAAATATAACTGTTCCCAAGTATGTAGACCCTAGGAGTCTTGTGGTGGATGTAAAGATAAATGACACTCTTATTATGAACACCCTAATTGACTTGGGAGAAGCTATCAATGTAATGACCAAAGAGACCATGAAGTTATAGTTCATAGAACTCAGACCTACACCCATTGTTATGTAGTTGGAGATTAGGTCCACAATCAAGCCTGAGGGTATCATTAAGGACTTGGTGATAACATTGGATTCATGGGAGTACCCTGCAAATTTCATGGTCCTATAGCCAAAAGATAATCTTGCAGGCCACCCCCTCATATTAGGAAGACCATGGTTGGAAACAATAGATGCCTTCATAGGCTACAAATCTGGGAATATGATTATCTCTAACAAGAATGTAACTAAGAAATTAGTCCTTTATCCACCAACCCAACCACATGCAGACCTAGAACAAACCATTTGGCCTACCCTAGATGATGAGGATCAATACTCCTTGCAAGCCTTGATGACTATTGAATTCAATCCACTGTCAAAACACTAAGATGAAGATGACTTAATAGTAAACATCATGCAAAATGACTATGGTAGGGACCCACGACATCAAGACTGCTTGACATGTTTGCAGGATCCTCTGCAAAATATTATCCTTGCTAGTTCATCTGAATCAATTTCCCAAATATTTCATAATTTGTTACCACACCAATGTATCCCAAACATAGCAGGAATTGACATCTCATCAATGCAAACAACATCCAAGACTTTAGAGATCATGTCAGGTAAAACATTGAATGTTAATAGTCAATTGATTGATATACAACAAACATCACTGATAATTGTGTTGCAAGCACACACAACAGCCTTTGCATGGGATTATCATGACATGAAGGGGATAGAACCAAAATTGTGCATACATAGGATTTACATCAATGATGGTTTTAAACCCATAAGACAACCACAAAGGAGAATGAACCCTGTAGTCAAAGACATAGTTAAAACGAAATTGCAAAAATTACTTGATGCGGGCTTTATATATCCTATCTTTGATAGTCAAGGGGTATCATCTCTAGTAATTGTCCCAAAGAAAGGAGGAAAGTGGAGAGTATGTGTAGACTATAGAGAATTAAATGTTGTAACTAGGAAGGACCACTTTCCACTCCCCTTCATTGACCAAGTACCCAATTCATTAGTAGGCAAAAATTACTTCTCCTTTCTAGATGGATTTGGTGACTAAAATCAAATTAAGATTACCCCAAAAGACCAAGACAAGACAACATTTACATGTCCTTGGGGCACATATTCTTATTTTGTCCTGCCATTTGGCCTATGTAATGCACCGACCACTTTCGAGAGGGTAGTACTGAGTATATTCTTAGACTTTGCACATGATTCCATGGAGGTTTATATGGATGATTTCACAACATATGAGAATACATATGATGAAGCACTTGGAAATCTATAAAAGGTGCTAAAAAGGTGTCATCAACACAACTTATCTATGAGTCATAAAAAATGTTTCATGATGATGACAAAAGGGATTGTATTGGGATATTTTGTGTCAAATGAAGGAATTCAAGTGGACTCCAACAAAATTGAAGAGTAATATCAACACTCCATGTGCCCCCAAAAAAAAAAGATGTTAGAAGTTTCTTAGGACATGTTGGGTATTATAGGAGATTCATCCAAGATTTTAGAAAAATTGTAGCTCCACTAATTTTTTTACTATCCAAAGATGTAAAATTTGAATGGACAACTGCTTGTCAACACTCTTTTGAAGCACTCAAGCAACATTGACTAAAACCCCTATCTTGAGAGGACCAAATTGGACCTTACCTTTCTATATCCATATAGATGCTTCTAATTTTTCTATAGGAGTTGTACTTGGGCAGAAGGAAGACAAGGAGTATTCCATATGTTATATGAGTAAAAATCTACAATGGGAAAAACTCAATTATATAGTGACAGAGAAAGAAATGTTGGCAGTGGCATATGCATTAAACAAATTCAAGCATTATATTATAGGATATCTAGTGTTAATACACACTAACCACACAACAATCAAGCATCTCATGAACAAACCGACAGTTGGTGGAAGACTTGTCAGGTGGTTGTTACTTCAAGAATTTGACATCACCATTGTGGACAAGCCAGACAAATCAAATGTAGTGACAAATTTTCTATCCAAACTTCCAACCAAATTATAAGATGTTGTTGATGATTCATTTTGATATGATCATTTATTTTCTCTATCTTTCATACACCTAGGTTTTCAGAAATTTCCAACTATCTAGTAGCAAGGAAGACACCACCATATTTCTCCCCAAGAGAAAGACAATTGATTCACAAAATTTTTCCCTACTCTTGGATAGCTAGATACTTGTTTTACATAGGCCTAGATAACATTATGAGGAGATGTATTAGAGAAGATGGGGTATATTAAATTCGTAGAGCATGCCATGATGAAACTTGTGGGGGACACTTTGCAGAAAAGATGGCAACTCTTAAGATTCTCACAACTAGCTATTATTGGACAACTCCGTAAGGATGCAGTGAAGTACATGAGGGGCTGTAATAGGTGTCATAGAATGGGAAGGCCACCAAAAATAGATGAAATGCCATTGTAGCCACAATTAGCAATGACACCATTTGATAAATGAGGATTAGATTTTATTGGCCCAATATCACCAACATCTAACAACAAGGAGCACATTATTACCTTACCTTGAGTGGGTGGAGGTTAAGGCTTTAAAATTTTCTAGGGATGGTAATATGGAAAAGTTTCTCTATGAGGACATATTTACAAGATATGGAGTTCCAAGGGAAATTGTCACAGACCAAGGACCCCAGTTTACATTAAGTCGATCATAAAATTAGTTCAAGAGTATGAGATCAGACATAGAAAGTCCTCACCTTACCACCCTCAAGTTAATGGATAGGTGGAAGTCATAAATAGGGAGATTGAAAACATTCTAACCAAAACAATGAAAATTCATAGGAAATATTGGGCAACCAGGTTGCCTGAGGTAGTTTGGGCTTATAAGACAACATGGAAAACCACAACAAGGTTTGCACCATATGAATTGGTGTATGGAAAGAAAGTAAAACTTCCTATTGAATTTGAGTACAAAAATTTGAGACACATTTTTCAATTAGGCACGGACTTATTAGCATAACAATAGGAGAGATTACATGAACTCAATGCACTTGATGAAATTAGGATGGAGGAAATACACCACACTGAAATTGTTCAAAATCAAAGAATCAAATGGCATGATCAGCTCATCAAAACCAAGGAATTTAGTGCAGGTGATTAGGCTCTACTCTATGACTCAAGATATCAGGACTACAAGGGAAAGTTACAAATAAGGTGGCTTGGTCCCTATGAAATCAAGCAAGTGTTTCCCAATGGAGTTGTACAACTACATACAATTGATGAAGTTAGGTTATTCTTACTAGTTAAGGGACATGGTCTAAACCTGTACAAGAAACCACTGCAGAAGGATGATTTCCTTCTTTCATTAATACAACAATTTGAGCCTTCACTTGAAAATTCAACTACAAAAACTACAAGTTCTACACATGACTCAGTAGAGGAGATACCCAACTCACCTACTACTATTACACAAGTATGATTTCTAACACAACTCACAAACCACACACTACACAAGATAACAAGATAACAAGCAACAATAATCAATTTCTGCCATGATCAACAATGTTGAAGGGACCTGTAGTAACACGTCTAAAGGAAACAACTTTTAGAAAGGAACCTATTATTAGAGGAACTCATAGCAATTAACTGACAGTTATTTTAAAAATTCCTTGTTGAATTAATTGCATATCTCTACTTTCCACTACTATTTTCCATACATGCAACCACATACATTTCATTTCCACACATGCAACCTATACACCACCTCACACTTAGTATTTCCATCACCTTTCGCTATTTAAAATCCCACAACCTTTTCCAACAATCATTCACCACATGCCATGCATTCATATTATTCACTTCTAATTGCAATTTAGAATAGCAAATCAAATCTTGCTATGGGCAGTAATCAACACTTCACATAAGCTAAGTTTCATTTCATAAGCATTCTATAGGTACACGCATTAAATTTTCATAATTAGCATAGTTGATGATTGATTTGCTACATATTTTAACATTTCACTATATTTTAACTTTTTATTTATGCATGTTTTCATATCTAAATTGATATTCCACTATATACCATCTCACCCTTTTCCAAGAATCATACAATTAAGTGAGCACGCTTAATACCTTTAGTTGGGGGGAGGGGTACTCTCATTTGCTTGATTTTCAAAAACCCAAAACCCTCTACAACTTTTTTCCATTTCATTTTTTTTTTTTTTTTTTACATAATCCAATCTTAGAGGAGAAGGAAGGGTTGAAAGCAGCTGAATTGGGAGGGTACAGTAAAGTGAAGGTGGTGTAGTGGAATAACAGACAAAAATTGATCTATAAAAAAGTAGAATTAAGGAAATTACAGAGCAATAGCAGTATCATGGGTGGCGATATTATATGTAGGAACCAATAACACATACCCAAATGTTGGAAGATAGACTAGTGTTACCTATTTTTTAATAGGTTGGTTGGATGGACTACTTCTTGAAACTCAAATTTCAATGAAGTCATGACAACAATTTGCTACTACTTTACAAAATGATGAGGCGATTGTAAGAGGTTTGAAGGTAGATGCTTCAGAAGCCACCATTTCTAAGGTATCAGGACTACCATGGGAAGGGGAAGAGTTTCCAGTGAGGCCAAATATCATAGCTACCAAGAATGAATTCAAAGAACATGGAGAAAACCTAGACTCATCATCTAAAGGTACAAAAATATTATCCTTACCATGGATATGGGCTTATATATTCAAATACTTAACTTCTGATGGTAGGCAGTCCCTGTTATATATAGTCCATTTTAAGCTTTTAAGCCATCTTTTCCATGATAGGCATTTAAATGTTCCAAATTTTATTTACAATTTGTTGAAAAGAATGAGTTTTGAGTACAAAAGAAAAAGGAATAACATAGCATTGTCACATTTCTTCTTAGTCACATTTCTAATAAAGAGAAGTTTGAGGGTTTAGTTTCCACATGTTTCATGGGAGAGCTTCCTAAATTGCAATCATATCAATAGTATTTTTGAGGAACTTGTTGTCCCAAAAAGAGAAGAAGAACCTATTGTATAAGATAGGGAAATACCCTCTAACTCCCTTGGTATGTCACCTACTTGTAGTAGAGGAGAGCTAGAGGAGCAAAGCTTGCATGGCACTCAACCTACAACCTCTGAGAAACTTGCAACAGGAGATACCCAATAAATCCCTACCTTTGGAAAAACACTAAGAAGAAATCCACACAACCTAGAAGGCAATCACATCGCCTGAAGAGGAAAGTTGTTATGAGAGGGTCAGTTAAAAACCAGAAAAAGGGAGATGTTATGGTTGGGATTGAATCAAAATTGGAGGGGAATTCCCCTGGTAATAAAAATATACTTGATGCACAGACATGGAATTTTACAAGCACCTCTGAATCTGATTTAGAGGATGCTTTTGTTGCAAAGAACCCTAAAGAGCCTTGATTTAGAGGGTAATGAATATATGAGTGAAAGGAATGACCAACTTTTGGAAAGAGATGAAGAATTTTTTATTGAGCAAAAAGATATTGGCAAGGAATTACAAGAGGTTATGGAAAGAATTAAGTAATTGGAAGGTTTATTGGAAACACACTAGCAAAGAGAAAGTGAGAGCCACAAAAGAATTGAGGAGTTGGAGGAAAAAAATTGTAAATATGACCATGGGTCTAGATTGGATGAATTGGCACATATTGCTATCATAGAAGCATAAAGCAAGGAACTGGTACCCCAGGCTCCAATTCCTTCATTGTTAGTTCCCTTTGGGCCATCTGTAGTGACCTTAGGTATGGAATTGTTTAGAATAGCACAAGAGTTCTTTGAGAAGAAGAAAGAATGGGAAAAATAAAAATCTGAATTAATGCCAAAACACATTAGGACACTTGAGCAGAAAGATGCAAAAATAAAAAGGTTGTTCAAAGTGAAGATTGAAGAAGTAGCAGACAAGGTTGCACAAATTCTAAAGTGCAGACCTCCTACAAGAGTTTATGCACTATTTCTACAAGAAAAATACTTATGTTTTCACTTTAGCTAGCTAATTAGTGATTTTTCAATGTCAACGAATATATATTTTTTATTTTTAGAAACTTTCTCTAACTCTACCCTGGGTATGCAAGATCAATTATGTGAGTTTTACTTGCATAATCTTGTGCTCTCAGATCAAACATAATGGAATCCTCTAATGTTTGTGGGGGAATTACAAATTAAAGCACTTGCCTCTTATATCAGGAATGAAAAAAAAAGGGGTGAGATCTTGTAGGAATATACTGAAAAGGAGAAATTTGTTGCTCTATAGCTAAGAAAGGAATCCAAAGATCCCAATGCAGTTATTGATGAGAGCTTAAAGCTACTGACTTATAAAGGTGTATGAAGGAAAATAATAAATGTCAGGGAATGTGGCTACACCGGGATGATGCAACTGGCTATTGGGCCTATTGATCACACCTTCCAGTTTGTAAAGAAGAGATGGGAGGAACAAACCCATGAATTAAAGAAAAAGGAACCTCACTCCATGTACAAATTTATAGCTATTATCAGAAGGTCTTACAAGTATATAGATATTGCTAGGGACAATGGACTAAAATGGTTTCCATTGACAATTCATCCACCTCTCCTTTTCTACCAGTGCCACATTGGATTGGGAGGAAACGAGATGAAGTACAGGTAGCAGAGAATTTGAGGCTAGCAAAGATTGCATGTCTAAAGGGCTACTATTTGAGATAGGTTAAGGGAGTTGATGTTGTTGGAGACTTTAGGGAGATCACTTTACAATACAAAATTTGTGACCCAAATGTTGCTTGAGGACAAACAATTGCTTAGTTGGGGGGAAATGATGAGCCTGATTAATAGCTAGTTTTCTCTTGTTTATTCCATATCTTTTAAACACTTTAAGCTATTTATTTCATATACATTCCTGAATTATATACCTTTTATATCTTTATACCATCCAAACCAGACTTTGATGAGTGGGAATATAATTATGATATGTTGATATTTGTATGAATGAATGTATGAATGTGCATGAGTTTTAGTTTAAATTTGTGTTTAATTCATGATTGTTAATAATATGTATGCTTTGTATGAGAACTAACTCCTTGCAGCCAAAATAGCAACCCGCAACAACTGGAGAACTCAACCCACAACTAAAGGATTTTATGCCGATAAGCAAGAGAGATTCCACAATGACTGGGCATGTGATAGTTGCAGAAAATGATGAAGGTGATAATTGGAGTGATCGATTGGGAGTCATAAGAGCATTCAATAAGATGATGGAAGGATGAAGGATTTTGTGATGAACAAGGAAACTGTCGTGACTATTTGCGTAGAGCACGTCTTTGCCATGCCATTAAAGTAGAGTTACAAACCTAATTTTCTTCTTCCATTTATTTCAATTATAGTTTTTATTGCAAATACTTTGTATCTCTCTATTCTGAAGGAGAGTAGACACTTTCATTTAATTTTAGTTTTTAGTCCTTATGTAAATAAACCTCTTCTTGAACCTATATAGTTGGATTAGTGGTTGAGGAGTGGATCTAGCTAGAGATACATGTGTTTTTAATTTTTCTAGTATTTTTTCCAGTATACAATCTTGCATTGTTAGTTTTCTATTATCATTTGTAATAGATATGCACCCATGACTGAAAGATCTGTGAATATTTTTGTCATGTTGTGAGATTTTAGTTTTATGCAATGAAGATGTTCCATTTTACCGTTATGTTTAATTGATTCAAGTAGCACATATTTGGTTTATCCTATGGGAATAACAACTTGAGCAAGGGCCACTCAAGGTACTGTTCACCCACCTTTAATTTCTTTTGTTAGAATAAATTTTCAAATTATTGCATTCTTTTCAATAGATTCTTCATTACACATATGTGAACAATATCTTGTTTTATGAATCACCTTTTGTATTGAGTCTTTGAGTCATCCTCTGAAGTAAGTCAAGTAGTTAGGAGTAAGAGTTAACAATCTTAATGAAGTTGTAGAGTTTAGGTTAGAAGTTATCAGTTACAGTGTTAAGTCAAAATTACTCGCAACATCAATAGCAAACTAAGTTATTTCCCTTATTTTTTAGTTTATGCTTTATTTCACTACCAACCTTTATTATTTTCCTACACATGTGTAAACCACCTATACTTGATGATATAGGCTATGTAGAGTCTATGAATGCACATATAGTGCCAACATCATCAAAATCTTACGAATCCCTGGTTGATAATTAAATGAAGCCTTAGAAAGGGTTCAATGGATTGTTCAACTAGGTACCCTTCCTCTGAATTATGTGTCTAACACTAAGTTGACTAGATATTAGTTAGGCCTTACATGCATGATCCCTAGTGATATAGTAAGTTAGTGCCTGAGTCATGTAGTCTCATAAAAATTGGTTGCTTCCCTATCTATTTGGATGCTTTCATTCCTTGAAGCAATCAATCCTTACATTCTTCTCTTTGCTTAAGAATTCTTCTATGTGTTATTTCTTGTTATTTTGGGAACGATGCATAGTACTAAGACAACCTCCCACATCAAGGTCTCTTTTACTTTGCTAACTTAAAATTTTAGTTTTTTTGTTATGTACCTTTTCGTATGTGTTATCCATGTTCTTATTTATGTATCTATATGTTTATCATGATATGACCTTATGGATTTGTATTTTTTGTGCTCTAACCTTATTGGCTTGTGTGGATCTTTCCTATATAATACATTTGTTTTCTAGGTCTTCACCCTAGGGGCATGCTTCCTTCATTCAAAGAGCTATCTTCTTCCTCTAATGTATCCTTTCGACATCATGATGTTATTTATTTTTAGTAGCTTTACTTTAGTGCACATATTCATGTTGATCCATAAGCCCGCTAAAGTGGGGGAAAAATATAGAGTTAAAAATTGTATACCCTTGTAATTTCACCTACACTTTTGTATCCAATTTAGTACCCAATCCATTAGTATTTGTGTAAGCTCATCTTAGCCCTTGAATCAACCTTTTTCCCTATCAATATGCTCGGGGTCCTTGTCAACAGCCATTTTTGTGCGTCGGTTTTACATTAACCTTATGTTTTCCTCATTTCCCACCATTTTTTAGTGTGACTTGTCTAAACACTAGCATGACGTGGGGATATTCACATGCAACACCATCTTCCTATGACATTTTATCATTTAAAGGTCATTTATTAGCATTTTCCACTTTTCACCTACCTAGGTTAGTAGAAATGATTCAAGACAATTTGTAATGACTCGACAACCTCCTTTTCCCCCTCTTCTCACTTTCAAATTTATCTTTTCACTCCACATGAAGTCCCTTGGACACACTTTTTGAAAATATCTCTCTCAAGCTCTCACAATAGTCTTTATAACTCTCTTGGCTCTCACAACCCTTTCTTTCTCTCTCTCTTTGGCTTCCTCAAGCCTTACATGTAATATCTATTTGTCTTGTGTCTTTGAGTGTCTTGGTATTTATCACATCCCTTATATATGAATTTATCATCTTGTCTATTTATCTTTTGATCTATCTGTCTATCTGGTTATTGTGGAGGTGGAAATGCCAAAGTAGGAACTTGACTGAGGCAAGTCCCCAAACAGCCCCAACATTTTCTCTTGGTCTTATGTGTGCAGGTAGTGGAAACATTTCTTTACTAGAGGCTTCATTACTTGGTCCATTGTGAGTGTTTTCCTTCTTCTCTCATTTTATTGTTCACATTCCACTTATTTTGCATCATTTTAGTCCAGTCACTCTCTATTATTTTCCTGCATCTTAAAAGTTCCCAACAATCAAAATTGATAGTAGTTACTTAGTTGTTTTCTGGGATATTCTTGGTTTTCGGTCCATACAAGATGCCAATACACTACGGGGACGTTTGTGTGACACATTGTCATCCTTGGCTAAGAGCTCATTAGACTGTCTAGAAGACCTTTGTAACCTACTCTTTATGTTTCTAGAACCCTCACTTTTTAATTCCACATAAAACATAAATGAATAAACTTCATCATTTTATCTCGTCACTTGAGCTTTGATCTTTAAGGTAGTTGAGGGCCACTTGATCCTTGATACCTCATTGTCTTGAGGGTAGAAAATATCCTCCTCTATAACCCTGAAGTTACTCACAATATACTTCCATGTGGTGAGATAAAGTTTACTTTGGGTAGCTTATTCTCCAAGGCGAGGGGTGTAATGGTGGTACATTACCTTACATACCATATCTATCCATTCAAAGGTAGATAGTATTAGCCTTTTGGCTCATGGAACCACATTAGTTAATACATCTACTTGAGTAATTATAGGATTGTGCAAGTGTTTGGTGTGTCTTCTTGTTCAAAACCAATGTTATCTATCAATCCAAATTATTTGTTTAGTGTGCTTTCAATTCTACCCCTTAGTAAAATGAGCAAACCTTCAATCAACCATCCAATATTTTCCTCCAAATACCTCATATATTCTTCCAATTCAATCCACCACCCATCCAAGCCACCCCAAATCTCTCCAAACTAATCCTCCATCTAAAAATTAAATATATAACCCATTCAAAATCAAATGTTCCCTTCATCTTTCTAATGTAGTGCCTTTGCCCTATTTTCAATGCTTGTGCGGTTCAATGCCTCGATAGTTTAGCACTTTTACATTTTGACACCCTTTTCTTCTTTCATTCATCCACATCTTAGTCCAACCTATCCCCTTTCAATCTAAATCTAATTTCATCCCTCATCTTTAATCTTAATTCCAATTTTTCTAATCCTCAATCCATCTCTAATTCATCATCTTAATTTCCATCCTCCTCCAAATAAAAATCCAACTATCTAAACCAACCTTTCATCCATCATCCCATTCTTCTACTTTCAATCCTCATACTAATTCAATCCCCAAATTTTCTCTTCCAGTCAATCTTCCATATTGTCCAATTGTCTAATTTATCCCCCATACAATATAATTTCTTGTAATCCCCTCTCATCTATCCCCATCCAATCTAACATAATGAATCCGTACCCTACCCTAATAAGGCTTAAAATAATAATCAAGGGTAAACCTAATCACATTGATGATGATGAGGTTAGCCTTGTTGACTACAATCTCTATAATGACAATGGGAGTCTTATGGATCAATATAAATTCTCCCCATCCAACACCTCTTACATCCAAGACTTCACCAATCTCATTACCAATCCCCAAGTGCTCACCAATTCTATCCTCACCTATTGATTTAATAATGACAAATAGGTCATGGCTAGATACCTCTGATGTCTTGGTGCAAAAATTTCATCTTCCTAGCCCCATCCAATCCCAATTCATCTCCTATTTCTAATCCTCCCATTCCTTTGACAAAGAAAACCAACCCTCTATCCAAACTTCTCCATTGCCCACTCCTTTTCAAGATCCTCATCCTCATCTTCAATCCACAAATCTCTTGAAATATTTGCTTCTTATTCCCTTTCTCATCTCCCAAATCATTACTATCCACATCACCCCAATCCTACAAATCCATTTTATCCCACATATTTCATGGTTCCATTCAAAGACTATTAGTAAAGGATCCTAATTTTCTATTCATAAACCAAGTTGTACAATCTTTCCATATCACGCATATACCTTCATCCCCTTACCATCCATCTCCCAAATATACCAAAATTCTCAAATCCCTCAAACACATAAAATCCTCCATACATAAACATCCAAAATCCTTTTCTCATCCATGTGAACCACTCTTAAATCTATTTATGAACTCCTTGTTGGGTGTTGCCACAATAATGGGTCCACTTTGTGTTCCATCCAGAGTTTTGACTGAAATCACATAATTTTTAGAAAATTTAATGATTTAAGCCTTGAGAGGTTCTATGTAAAGGTTTTTCATTGAATAGGGTTAGATCAAACCCCCTATTCTTAAATCAAACCCTTAATGGAGTCTCCTCTACACCTATCACAATATTGACAAAAACCACTTTTGATTCACCTTTTAGGTGATCAAATGAAGTCATTTAGAAATTTGATTTTTTATGTAGACCTTACTATAAGCTTTCCAAAAAGTATAATTTTGAATATATTTAATCTCATTATTATATCTATTTTCTATATCTAGTGAATGTAGGTTTTTCACTAAACATCAAGGTCTTTGTTTCACATGCAAACAAATAGAAAAATAGAATTTTTTTTTATAAAAAATATATATGAACTAGGTATTGATTTTCTTATTTCAAAAAAGAAAAAAAAATAGTTTAGATGAATAAAAAAATGTTATGCATTGTTGAAATAACCTATGTCTAAATTATAGTTAATCTCACTTTAAAAAAATATTAAAAAAATTATGCAACAAAAAAGTATGAAAAAATGTTTGTGCACTAGATATTGATGTTAGGAATCTATGTTTAAAAATTTATAATTTTATCCTTTCTACAAATAATGTTATGTTTTTACCAAAGTAACACCACTTTTAAAAAAAAAAATTAACTAGAAAAAATAAGATATTAAAACTTACAAAAAAAAAACACAAATCATCTCTTAATTTTTTTTATAATGCATGTATAGTCTATATAAAAAATATAAAAAATTATTAGTTCACATCGTCTTAAGATTATTAATGGTTTAGTTTCTATGGGTGATATAAAGTTAAAATTTGATTTAAAATGTTGATTTCAATGTCCCACTTTGGCCAAAAAACTGGACACACTATTGTGGGCTAACCCTGCTAGCCATGTCAAACCTCCATTCTCTTTCATTTCCTCTAATCATATCCAACTATTCCAATCCCTTACTCCAAATCATGCAACCATAAATTCCCCTTTAAATCAAGATCAAAGCATCCCATCCAATCCATCCCATGATCCCCTTCCATCTCAAGATCAAAGTAATCCTTCCACTCTGTCCCATGATCCTCATTCATCTCAAGATAAAATTATCCCCTCCTCTCCATAACATGATATCCTACCATCCCAAGATCCATGCACCCCTCCTAATTCCCCTCATGATCCTAATCATTCTCAAGATCCCATCACCCCCATCTAACATACTCATGATTCCCACACATATCAACTTGGTTCTTCCACCTTCATCCAATCTAGTTTCCTCCAAGAACCTATAATCCTTTCCACCTCATATCCCCCTCAAAATAGACTCACTTATCACTTCCAAAATAAGTATCCAATAGGAAAAAATATTTGTTAAACATGCACTATGAAGGAAAAGGGATAGGCCTTTGTGAAAAAGGCATATTGGAACCTATCCAAATCAAAGAAAATCCAAGTTTACGTGACCTTGACTACCAATATCATACACAATATGGTGGCACTCATTTCATTCCTTCCAAATCCCAAATCCCTCCATATTAATCCAAATATTCTCATCCCCATATTCCAAATCCATTTTGGGCCCTTATGTCCCAAAACCCACTCCTTCCTCATCCACATCCATTTTGAGCCCTTATGTCTCAAATCCCATTCCTCCCTCATTTGCCTCTATTTCAGGCCCTTATACCCCAAAACCAAATCCTTCATCCATTCCATCCATCTTGGGTCCTTACATCCCTCCATCTACCACCCCTATCACATTTATCTCAATAAATATTAGGTCCACCACTCCATCATATCAAATCCCTAATAAAGATCAACAAAGGCACACATATTTGAATTCCTCCCAATGTCCTCCCTCCATTACCCCATCCATAAGATATCCAAATCATCCATAATTACACATTCATTACATTTCTATTTGAATCAATTTGGAGGAAAAACCTCAAATGCATAAAGCTAAAAATCTAAAAAACACAAGGATCACCATATCCCATAAAAAATATATGCTAAAGCTAAATCTAAGAAAATATGATCCAAAAATTTAAAAAAAGCCACAAAAAGCCACAAAGAAAAATAAAAAATAAAAACCATGTGGATTCTCAAGAAAACAAATGGAGCAATGCATCCCAATGAAAAATATCTATTGACATTCAAATTGACTCTTCCAAAGCTTCCTCCACTTCTAAGTCCTTCAATCCTCCATCTAAAAATCCCATATCTTTGAAATCCATTTGGGACCTTATGTACCAAAAAACATTACCCTAGGTCATCCATCATCTCCTCTATCCATTTTGGGCCCTTATATCCCAAAATTCATCTCCACTCCCCCATCTAAATTTCATAATTTGAAATCCACTTTTCCTCCATAACACCACCCTTCAAGGTGTGTTCCAATGTTGATCTTCCAAACATCCCCATCCAATTATCCACAAGTCTTCCAACACCCCATCTATTATCCAACATGCATTCCCTATCACACTCCCTTAACTCACGACTTTTAATAGATACTTATCTATTTCCATATCCCCTTCTATTTCATCCCCCTTACCATCATTTTACCAATGTCTATGAGCATACCTCTAATTACCTTGATCCATTATAACACTTCTTCACGAGATAACATCCATGGAATTATATTCTTGAGTCATTCTTCTACCTATCACACATCCACTATATTCCAAATCCACTTATCCACATCCTTATTGTCGTCCCTCTCCATCCATACCATTCTAAAAATCCCAAAAAAGAAAAAAATTAAACAAATAAAAAATAAAATTAAAGAGAAATAATCCATCCAATGGTGAAAACCACTACTTGTGGCACCTTGGGAAAGTAACATGATTAAAACCTATAAAATATGCATCATGTGTAATTCCTTGTCCTCTTGCACTCTACACTTGGGGGCAAGCTTCATACCTATCTACATCCTCCAGTATCCTTCATGCCATATTCCTCATACTATCTCCTTCCTACCATCCAATCCAATCCATCGTCCCTTCCTACCTTTGATCTTGATTAGGATAGGGGAAAATATCCATACATTCTTTGGAAAATGCAAACCTTACTTCCTCTACCATCCATATCTCTTGTGCACACCATCCTCCCATCTTACTCATCCTTTACCATCTCATTACATCCTCAATTGCACTACATCTAGTGTGCGACATTTCATTGCTTTGTAATATAGTCCTTGGAGATCTATTCTCTTATCCTCACCCTCCTATCCTCCACCTACCATCCTCTTATCTCCTATCACCATCCATCCACCCAATCCCTCTATCTCATATCTGGAAGCAATCCCTACATCCTTCCATCTTTTACCAAGCCTTGGTTCTCCCTTGTCATTGGTTCCTATCCATTTCTCTATCTTAACCATCATATCCTCCATAATCCATCCTATCCAATCCATGTATCCTCCTTCCATCCATATAATCCAAAAATCCCTAATAATTTCATCCAATGCAACCAATAATATTCTATCCAATCCAACACATCATCCCTAAGCATTCATCAATTTTGATCCAAATCAGCTAATAATCCTTTGATAAACTTTAATCCAATTATTATCGTGCAGGGATATATCCTTCCCAATCCTTGGGATACACATTTGTTTGTCATTAAATTTTCTATCTGTATATATCTAAAAATGGTCACATTATAATAAGTCTGGTAATTAATTAAATACAAGTTATTTAATTAATTCTCCTAAAGTCATCTACATATAAATAAATTTAATTATTTATTTATATTGTTCATTCTTATGATTCTTCTACATTAATTAAATAAATAACTTTATTTAATTAATTACCATCTCCCATATTCCTCTTAATTAAATTAAATAAATTTTCATAATTTATTTATATTTGATTATCATGTTATTCCAAATTTGAAAATTTGAATTCAAAAATGGAATATTCCTCCTCTTCATCTCATAGTTAAATTAAATATTTTAAATATTTAATTTAATGCCTTCTAAATCTATCTCTCTCATATAATTAAATATTGCTTATTTAATTATGCAAATTTCTAAATTCATCTTCTCATATAATTAAGTAAGTTTATTTATTTAATTATGAAATTCATTTCAACTCATCCTTCGAAACAGAAACCTTCCTTTAGATTTGAATGAAAAAAAATGAAAAAGAGGAAACCTTCTATCTATCTCTCGACTTTCAAAAATCCTATACCGATCATCTTACCAGACTGAATCTCAACCGTTGATCTTTGCCAACTAAGCTTTTTGCCATCAAAAATCTATAAATTTAACCTTTCACAAGCCATTTAGGGGGGATCTTCAGACATCCTTATGCTGTCAAAATATTCTATCTTTCATCCATCATTTTCCTTCAAACCTTTACCATATTGTTATGCTGCTGAAGTGAACAACCAACATTCCTCCATCATCAACCTTCAAAATCTTGCATTCTTAGTATAGTATGCATTTATTTTTAAATCTCGTTCTTTAGCTGTCATTTTGTTGAGCTTGGTCTACTGATCTGAGAGCTATCTGGAAAATAACAAAACGCTGAAGATAGAGGAAGATAAGACGGTTTTGGGAAGCTGCTGTTATAGTTTGCATATTTCTGTTTCTTTTGTTTCAGCTTCTTTGATTTAATATCTTATTAATATGTGTTTGATTTCATTTAAATTAATCCAATATTTCACACACACACTATCCTCATCATCATCAATCCATCAGTCAATCAATTGGTTTTCAACTTGACTAAGGACACAATCCTAGTTTTTTTTGGCTTGTTATGCACACTTTCTTATTGATAAGGAATATATGTGTGTTATCATTATTTTTATTTATCATGGTATTTACACCATATTACCATTGGGTCATCATGGTTTGATAAGGAATATATGTTTTAACTTGACCTTTTTTATCATGTAATTGACACATTTTCTCTTTATACCTTGGTGCATAATGCCAAGTACAATATCAAATCTAGGTTTCTTATACCACTACAACATGATTCTCATCCATCTTCCCTCTCTATCCATATATCCATCATACCTATATTATTTTCACCTATATTCTCCCATATCCTTTTATCCTTCTTCCTCCAATCCTCCCATCCATTTTGAGAGCACACCCACATTCTTTGAACACACCTATCCTCTTGAGGGGGCATACCAAACTCCCTCCTCATCCTTCTAATGTATTGGGCATCATGCCACTATTCCTCGTCCATTTATACCTATTATATTTTATTATTATTTGATATAACACCACTTCTTAAAGTCATGCCACCATATCAAAGAGGGGAAAAAGGTAGACACCTAAATTTGTCCATACCCAACCACACTTGACTTTACCCCATCCTAGTGAATTAAATAAATATTTATAATGTATTTAATTCATCCTTTAGCTTTATCCCTCACCCTTAATTTAATAAATTACATTTATTTAATTAAGTTTAACCTTCACCTTTATCCCTCACCTTTAATTAAATAAATTTACATTTATTTAATTAAGTTTAACCTTATCCAAAAACCCTCCAACTAAATAAACTAATTAATACCTACTTAATTAATTGATTTAGGCCAATTAACCTTCATTATCATTTTCCCTCAAATTTGATTCCACAACACCCTCAATCCTTGTCCATTCAATCCTAGCCATTGAATCCATCTACATGGATCAAGATCTAAACTCGTCATCACTTTACAAGTGTCCTAAACTACCTACCCTACACATTTCTTACACATGTGTGAGAATATCTCACACATATAAATACACCATACCTTTTACATATGCAATAAGGTAGCCACCCTACCTCTCTCACTTGTCACATTTATGAGCCTCCCTATGTGTGTGTGATCACATGTGTGAGAACCCCTAGCACTTACACCTACAACACATGTCATTCTCATGCCTCCACCTTGTGACACTTTTCACAAGGCTAAGCCATCAATAAATGCCTTTACTCTCATTTAATCATATCCATCCATTAGACATTACATCTTGGCTATTGATTTTACCCATCAAGAATCTATAAATGAAGGTCTTTGATATTATTTTGATAATATTTCTTCATCATATATCCTCATGATGCCATTTTATTCTATCAATCCTAATATCAAAATCATGTTGTTGGTCTAATAAGAAACCACATTCTATCATTTATCACTCATCCAAAAGGGAAAATAAAGTGGAGCATTGGGTGCACTTCACTATGGCTCAATCCAAAAAATAAGATGAATTAAGGTAAAAGGTTTAGTTTAAATGCTTCATCTTATATAATATTACTCATTTAATTTTCTTGGTTTCACCAAAAAATCATTATGTCCTCTTATTTTTTATTGATAATGAGCTTAATTAAACCCTAATCAATCATAGCTCCTAAAGTTAGACAATTTCAATGTCCTCAAGGTACACATTATCAAAATCATTTTGAATGTGTGACCAAAGTGCTAGGTAAACACAAAAGGAAGGCCATCCATTCCTATGATATTTTCTAAATCCATAGTAAGCATAGCTTCCTCAATCACCTCAAAAAAGGTAATGATCAAGAAAAATATTGTATTTGTAAGAGTTTATAGTGAGCTCTTACTCAACATAAAAAAATGGGGATCTTACTTATATCCATAGAAGATCACACCTCATCACCTATAACCAAGAGGATAAATGACTATAATATAAATGAATTCAAAAGGAAGAAGTTATTATTTCCTTCAAGTATCCTTGGGAATTAAGTAATAATTTTTTTGGTAAAGGTCAAGTCCATTATATAGAAGTAATATCTATTGATGAATAAAATATGGAAGAAATTGAGCCACAATCAATGAAAGGGGCATGCACCTGAAAATATGAAGGATGAAATCACAAAAAAATGAAACACTTGTATCTCCTTCAAGCATGCCTAGATATCATCCATTAAAGGTTCAAGGAGTGTTTTTTGGATAAAGAATAAATATGCTCACTAATAGTGGGGCCACTTATAATTTCATTGATGAAGGTTGGTGGTTAAGAGAAGTCTATAAGATGAATATTTTGAAGGATTCAATATCATTGTTGTTGATGGATTCACAATTTCATGCACCAAAATAATATGGCAACTCAAAATAGCTATTAGAGAACATAAGATATGTGATGATTTTTAGGTTGTTGGGTTAAGAAATACTAGCATAACTTTAATTTTATAATGGTTACACTCCCTTGGTGAGTTTTCACATAACTATCAATCCATGGGGCTCAAGTCTAAATCTCAAGAGAATTATGTGGTTCTTAGAGAAATTTATAGTGGAGCACCATGGGTGGTAACAACTAAAAGGATGAGCAAGACATTCTGAAAAGGACAAATTTCTTAGGTAGCAAGTTGTTTGATCATGCCTATAAATTTATCCATGGGTAATAATTTCACTTATCATGATGATATTCAAGATATTTTTAATAAGCATCATACGTTATTTTTTTTTCTTGTAGGACTAACACCTGATAGAGGATTTTAACATGTTATAGAGTTGGAACTAGGCTCTAAGCTTGTCATGACCACTCCTTATTTCCACCCAATAATTTTTACATATAAGAGATACAAAAATTCATCAAAGAGCTCTTGTATATGGGTCACATATGGCTTAGTTATAGCCTATTTTCCTCATCTATGGTTCTTGTTTATAGATGATAGAGCTTTGAATAAGAGGACCATAAAAAATAGGTATCCCATTCCCAAGATTGATGAGATAATTAATGAATTGCATGGAGTTGTATATTTTTTAAATATTGATATGTGATCAAGTCACCATTAGACCTATGTAAGCAATGATTATGTGAATAAATCAATATTTAGGTGTCATTTTGGGTATTTGAATTCTTAGTCATTCTTTTTGGCTTAAAAAATGCACCAACTACTTTCTAGTCATGCATAAACCATGCTTGTAGTAATCAATTAAGAAAATTTGTGTGGGTTTTCTTTGGAAAAAATTATATATAGAAATACTTGGAAAGATGATTTGAAGCATCTAGATATTTTCCTTGGAATATTGGAATAGTAGGGCCTCTTTGCAAAGAATCAAAATGTGAGTTTGGGGTGACAAATATCTTATACTTGGGCCATGTCATTAGTGCTCAAGGTGTTCAAGTGGATCAATAGAAGATCCAAGCCATCTTGGATTGGCCTCCTCCTACCATATTAAAATAATTAAGGAGATTATTTTTCCTTTGTAGCTATTGTAGGAAATTTTTTAAGGGTTTTCACATCTAGTAGCAATCCTAACATATATGAAAAATAAAGGCATTTTTGCATGGGTGGAAACAACCCAATAAGATTTTGAAAAACTTAAGGAGGTAATGATTTCATGTTTGGTTATTTATATTACAAATTTCTCACAACCAATTGGAGTTTCCTTGGTGTAGAAGGTACATCCTATAGAATTTGATAGAAGGAAATATGAAAAAAAAATGATTATCTATTTATGACAAAGAGATGCTAGTTGTCATGCATGTTTTGGCCAAGCTTTGACAATAGTTTATTTGTGGAATATTTATGGTAAATACGTATCATAATATATTGAATTTCTTCCCTTGCCAACATGAAGTGAATGATAGGAAACAAAAATGGGTGAGTGAGCACCAAGATTATGGTTTTGATAGAGTGCATGAGAGGAACACAAATTATTTGTTGATGCTCTTTCTATAAGGCCTAATATATGCTCTACTTCTACCATTTATGCCAATTGGAAGACCACCATTATGGTAGAATATGTTAAAAATGCATTTTATACTTATCTCCTTGAGGGGAATGTCAAGGAATATTAATTTGTAATACTAGATGGCCTCATTCTTGATAAAAAACATAACCTTTCTAGTTCCTAATGAAGGAGATAATTTTAAGGGATTTTCATGATGCATTACTAGTAGGTCACCTAGTGTTTTACAAGTCCTACATAAAAAATTAAGGAAATTTTATCATGAAAGGGCCTATAGAAGGATTTCCTCAAAAACATCAAAGGATATTTGACATGTCAGCAAAACATGGTAGAACATGTTTTTCCAATAGGATTGCATTAGCCATTGTCTATCCCAAATCAAAATTGGGAGATTATATCCATGGATTTCATCACAAAACTTCACAAGGTATAGGGGAAATATTGTATCTATGTTGTTGTGGATAAGATAACAAAGTATGCACATTTTTTCATAAATAAAAGCACACTAAATTGTAGTTTATTTTTCAAAGAAGTGTGTAGGCTACATGAGTTGCTTAAAAATATTGTTAGTGATAGGGTTAATAGATTACTAAGCTCTTTTGGGTTACAATTATTCCATTTGGTTAGGACAAACTCACTCCTAGCACAAGCTATTATCTATAAATAGAAATAGTGAATAAATGGGTTTAAACCTTCTTTAGAAACTACATTTTAGATAAACAATTATTTTGGGCTAAGTGGTTGCATGTGAAGAAGAAAACTACAAAATTATCCAACATATATCCATTTTTATGCCTCTATTCATGAAATTATATGGTTATGACGCATTAACCTTTGTTAATTTAGTGTTCACAAATAGAAAAATGCTAGCAATTAGTAACTTAGTAAAGAATAACCAAGATATATTGAGATCACTCAAAAATTACCTCCAAGATTAGAATCAAATTTCATGGAGATTATAATCTCATAGATATGCCAGTTAAAATCATATATATGGTATTTTCTAATATTTCATCCCTTCAAGAAAACCTCTATCAAAATTAGTGGAGTTGAAAACCTCAAATGACTTACACAATCTTGAGGAGAGTTGATGAAGTTACATATGAGTTGGAATTACCAAAATATAACAAGATTCATAATGTGTCTCACCTCAAGAGGGACCTTCGACAACATATGACACTATTAGTGGATTTTCAACCCTCAAATGATGAGGTAAAACTCATATTAGAACCTTATGCTATTATTGATAGTAGGGGTGAAGAAGTCAAGGAGGAGAAGAATTATAAAGTATCTAGATATTTTGAATAATTTACCTATTAAAGATGTTCTGCAGGAAGGACAAGATACCTTGGAGCATCCAAATTTATGTTACTTCAGGGAAAGCAATTTCAGGAAGGGAAGATGTGTAATGTCCCTTATATTGAGTATGAGTATGTCTAAGTCATTTTCTATCCTAGGTTAGGATTTAAATTTTGTTTTGTTTTCATAGATTTCTTCCTTTTCTTCATTCCTTTCCAATATTAGAGATCCCAAAACCCTAATCATCATACTCTCACTCCTTACTTTTGGAAAACCCACAAAATTTTGCTTCCCTATGCACTTTGTATCATCAACCTTTGATCCCTACTCCCTCAAACCATTGCATCCTTTGGGTATGCTTTTCTATAGACCCTTGGACTTAGACATACACTTTCACAAAACACTATCATTTGATTAAATGAATTCACCCACTACCACGATTGACTAAGGATTCCATTAATGGGTGATGAGGTATAAATGTTGGCCTCATAATTTGAATTTTTTTACCTTTCCATTACCACCTACAACCCTTATTATTATGGTATTAATTTTATCATGTGATGAATTATTTTTTATCCTAGTTAATTATAATTATGTATTCCTATTTTTATTCTATGTTAAAAAAGGATTTTAATGCTAATAATTGGGGTGGAAAGAATCATTTTTTTGAAGTAGGGTAATAATGGATATTCCAACAGATAGAATTGATAAATAATGGGAATAAATACTCACACCTCAGGTAGATTCAAAAAAATCACAACTATAAAATAGTCACAATCCAAAACTACCGCAAAAGAGTTTTGGAGGACTGATGGTAACAAGGAAAATAATACTCTGCTAGACACACTTGTTCCCTATTTCAGATATTTTTAAAGGGAATCACAACATGCTCTATTGATCACATCAGAAGCTATGAAGATGGAGACTCCTGCTATATGGTTACTTCCTCAAATGTCTAATGGATAAGCTATTCTATTAAATCTAGCTGTACTTTAATTTATGAACTCGTATTAATAAACTTTCAACAACATTCGTGCATGATACCCATGATGTTGAAATTTAGGCATTAGTGTAGATATATCTCTTTGATGTTTATTAGACACAACTTTTTTGAATGCACAAGTAATATAAGTTCACCCTATTAACAAATGTGTTGTTGCTATTTGTGAATGATATTATGAGTTTTAGAGTTCTATCCTCCAGAGGGTTGGCCACTCAATTAAGGAACCAAAATAGTAGATTAGAAATAAATAGCTTGATTTTTTTTTTGTTATTATGAATCATTGTGTTTGTTTTTAAGTAATTTTGTCTTTTAAATGAGGTGAATCATTAAGTTTATACCTACAATTCAGTTGTTTGTTGTGTCTATATTGTTTGATAAAGAATTATGTTTTGTAGAAGCAAAAATTAATACATAGTTTTAACTTTAAAAAATGATTATTTGAAAATTTTGGAAGAATTTGGTAGTATAGCATTGTTTTTAGAAGAATAGTTAAGTATTTTTAAATTTTCATTTTGAACAGTCAAGTAGCTAGAAACTTTGTTTCCTTTTTGCAGCAGTTCTTGAGTGCTTTCTATAGATTAAATTTCAAAATGTTTTCAATAGTTCCAAATTATTTCTTAGTTAGATTTTATTTTAGCATAAGAACTTCTTCATTTTATATCTCAAAACCACTCATTAGAATAGGGTAACTGAATTCCTATTGCATATATCCTTTGAACACCACTCGGTTTGAAAAAATAACAATTGATTAAAGTACAAGGTTTGGCGGCGCCTTATCACTTTTTGAAACCATTTCCAAGAATTGTTCTTTACTCTAGGTGTCATTAGGAATCTATTCAGATATTCTAAAAAAAATAAAAAATCCTTCTACATGGTCAAAAAAAGGGGACTTCATGAAAGATTATTTGTAGAAAACCCCCAACCCTAACATCAAATAACAAACAAAAAGGGAAAGATGTCTTAGATGAAGAAATTTGTCAACAATAGTTGGTTAGGACCTTATGAAGCAGAAGAAATATTTGATAATGGGTTTTTACATATAAACCCAATTGATGGTCTTGCAAGAACACTTCTAGTAAATTGTCACAAATTATGTTTGTACCAAAAACCAACAAGTGAAGAAGAGTTCATCTATATGATCAAAGGATAGACTGAAATTCATTATGTAAAAGGAAGATCCCCTTCACCAAAAAATTTGAGGTAAGTACTCCATGTTAATGTTTCAAAAAATAAATAAATGTATATATGTATCATGTTTCCCTTTGTAGTTCGTGTTTCCTCAAAAAGTGTCCTTTCAATGATGCTCTAGAAGAATGTTTTTTTTTTCTCTAGAAGCATCCTTGTAACAATGCTTTAGAAGAATTTTCATGTTTCCTCCAAAATCATCCCTTCAACGATGCTCTAGAAGAATGTTTACATTTCCTCCAAAAGCATCCTTTCAACGATGCTCCAAAATAATGTTCACGTTTCCTCCTAAAGCATCCTTTCAACAATGCTCCAAAATAATGTTAATGTTTCCTCCTAAAGAATCCTTTCAATGATGCTCCAAAAGAGTTTTTGTGTTTTCTATAAAAGAATCCTTTCAATGATGCTCTAAAAGAATGCTTGTGTTTCTTTTGGAAGCATATTTCAATAATACTTTGGAAGAACATTCGTGTTTCCTTTGATAAACATCATTTCAACAATGCTCTAGAAGGACGTTCATGTTTCCTTTGGAATCATCTTTTCAATGATGTCTCAAAACTTGTTCATGTTTTCTCTAGAGTATGATATTTTGAATCCATTAATAAAGATTTGGAATGTTTATTTTTACAACTCCAAAATAGTATGTGCTAGTTATCCAAAGTGATATATGGATAAATACTTTTGTAGTTCTAGCTACCTCCATCAAATAAGTCGTGTTTTTCTACATGTGTAGTGCAAAGTACACAAAATCACTTTAAAGATTAGAAGAAATCAATAAAATTGAATCCCCATCATAATTTTTTCATGTCATAAATTTTAGCCTGAAAATTTTAATTTATGGCAGTGATGGTGGCAAGTATGTACATTTATTCTTAATTTGGAAGGTAATAATTGTTGAAGAATCCAAGATTTGAAGGCACAATCACTTGATATCTTCCAAAAATGAAATAATGAACACAAAATTGTGCCTATAACATATTATGAGCGTTTATATATTTATATGAGTGTCTTGTATATAAAAGAAATGTAGATGAGGTAGGAAGGTAGGACTAGACAAATGACTATCCCTCCAAAGGTGTAACACATGTAAGCTCAAATGGCAAGTGTTTGAGCATGTGTCAAGTGTGCATGTAATAGGTATCTCAAAATGTGAGTACATGTGTCTCAACCACATGAAGAGAGAAAAAAGGTAAAATTCCCTAAGTGGAGACTTAACTAGTGTGAATAGGACTCTTATAGGTATGCTAAAAGCTAACTAGTTTGATAATATCACTATTTACACTAACAAACCCCTTAAGTGCAACTTAGGGAGTAATATATGAAAAGGTGATGATGGGTTTCAACTACTAGACCATGTTAGGTGCCCATTTAAAAATTTATTATACATGGATCAAAAGATAAAATGAAAAGGGAAATAAAACTCCTCTCCAAAAGAGAAATGATACAAAGTGAATGCACAAGTGAAGAAGATAGAAGATAGAAGGACTCATGATGGACCCCCAAGGACTACTTCTAGCACAATATACATTGAATGTTCCCCCATGGGAGAGAAAAGAGAGAAGGTCCACATAACCCCCCAAAAGGTGAGAAGGAAAGAACTCCATTTGAGGAAATCATCCCTCCAAAAATTGAGATGAGAAGATAAACCATGTAACCTCCCCTCAAAATGATAATTGTAATGTTAGTAGACACTCAAAAATGGATGTTGAAGATGATCCATAATTATTGAACAACATTTCTCCCCTTGGGAAGAAACAACACCACAAATGTGTGCAAGATGGATTCTCATTCTAGATAGGAATATGTAGGAAGCATGATGAAGGTCTTTGAATTTTTCACATGATCTAAAGACCTATATGATGCCCATGATGATTTATTTGAATGATTCTCAAGGATCTCCAAGATAATGCTAAACCGTGACATATTCTGATAGAATGAATTAGGTACATATAGGATTCAAGTACATGAACCATGGATGTAGGGTGATGACTGGACTAATGAAAATCTGATATTGCTACATACAATATCAAAATGGATGATGAGCGAGTCAAATATGTCAACTCACGAATATCTACAAAATTTGTCATTATATAAGTTGATGTGGGAAAGGTAAGAGAAAGATAAAAAGATGTCATGACAATAATGTGCATGTGATTGTCATCAAATAGAAGACCAATGTCCTCAATTTTGTCTTCTAAATCAACAATATAGGATTATACAAAGAAAGATGATATGTTTGGTAGAAATGTTTCCCAATGTGACAAATCTAGAAAATTGATACCAATGTCCTAGTGCACATAATCACTAGAATTCATGGAGATATCAAATTTGGATTTAAATCTAGAAAATTAGGGGATGGAAAAGGATTTGTCTTGAACAAGATTTGGAGGAGATTTTGTGAGACATGAGGATAAAACTCATCCCCATGTTTATTACTCCCACAATATGTACATTTCATTTTTTAGTTCTTAGACATGAGAAAAATCAATGTGAAATGAAAATTTATCCCCCCAAGATGATTAGTTCTATAACATATCCCCCCAAAAAAACATGTGCAAGAAAAAATTACAATGTCGTTGAGATTGGATGCCTAAATCAATTGTTTATAATACATGGTGATTTTTAAAATTACTGATGAAATGAGTTGTCCAAATATTAAAATTACAATTATATATTGATTCCTTGCAAAACTATGATATGTTTAAAACAAAATTGCAAAATTTTAATAATTGGAGTGAAAGTTATGCCCCATTAAAGTTTGTATACAAAATATGACTTCAAAGGCCAAAAATAGTTAAAAAATAGCACAATTTTGGAAAAATAACTACCATAGTGTTCTTGATGGTACCAATTTTTTTTCAAGGCTATTCAAGTTTGAAAAAAACCCTCCTTGTTTGAAATATATTGCAAAAATAAAATATCCCCTTACAAGCTTTGATAGCTACTTGACAATTAACTAACCCTTTAGCATAAATTTGATAGTTTAAAAAAAGAAGATAATTTTGACCACTGTTGGAAGGTGGAGATATCTAGAGAGGAATCACCCTTGATGGGTGTTGGATATCAAGGTCAAACTTAAAGCAATATGAACTTAAAAATGTGATTTCAAATATGAAATTATGTATTCAAGATTACCAATTATGTGATTATGTGATTAGCGTATCCAAGAATGAAAGAAAAACAATAATACCACAAGTTGAGAAACACAAGTGACACAAGATATACGTGGAGAAACCCTTATGAAAAAAACTCCACACCCAAAGAGATGTAATGCTTGTATTAATCTTCAAATGAAGTACACATAAATACAACACCCCTCTTTGAATTTTTGTAACACTTCATTACTCTAACAACTTGCAAAAAAACTTATGAAACCACTATCTCAAGGCTCCAGTATATAGATATTTATGGGAGAGAATACCATTGTGGTATCCCAAAACAACAAGCATAAACCACCTAGAAAAACCCACACCCCTCTTAGTGGACAAGCCATAAACATAGTGGAAATTATTAAATGATCACAATGCCTTAACATGGGAGCCTAACCCATAGCCAATCACAATTGGTCAAGCCTGAGTGCTCCATTAATCTCTGATGGCTTCGACGGCTCATACCCAGAACATACAAACTTGGGCACCCAACCTAAGATAACATGCAAATTGTGTAAGTCAACATGAAAGAACATGCATTTTTGGGTGGTTCCCACCTAGAAAGTGGATGCCTAGATGGAATATTCTCCTGGTATTCTCTGTAACCGTCACCTTAGTGGATCCACTTCTATGAATATAATTACATTTTGTCATAGGAAAAATAAATAATAAATATTTTTCCTCTCATGTTCTCTAGGACACTTCCCAAAGAACGTGGAGACACATAAAATCAACTTAGGATAACAATTATAATGTAACCTATCCTAACATTCTCCCACTTGATGTTATAAATTGCAATTAAATGCATGAGGTACATTAAAATTATAATCAAGTACAGTGATCAAGGCCCATGGCCTTCTGGCACCAAGAGAACTTATTCGTGGTCACTAGCTTTGTGCGAGAATCTTCAACATTATCCAAAGTGTCAACCTTCTCAATCAAGACCTTACCATTCTCAACCATTTCTCACACAAAGTGATATTGAACATCAACATGCTTATTACGAGCATGATACATAGGATTTTTGGCCAAACATATGGCATTCTAACTGTCACATCCAATCCTCACGATCCTACAATCAAGACTAATACCTTTACCAAGTCTTTGTAACCAAACCGCCTCCTTAGATGCATGTGTAGAAACCATGTACTCTACTTCAGTGGTGGAAAATGCAACCGTAGGTTGTTTTTAATCATCCAACTCATTGCACCTCCAAAAAAAGTAAAAACATAGCCACTAGTGGACCTTTGACTGCCCAAGTCACTTGCCCAATATGCATCAACAAAACCCTATATGTCCAATGACTTAACCGCATCATTAGTACCATGATAAACCAAATAATAATCAAATGTGCCACACGAATATCTAAACAAACTTTTAACAAAAGTCCAATGCTCTCTACCAGGGTTAGACATAAACTTGCTCAAAACTCTCACTGCTTGGGATATATCTGGTCTAGTGCAAACTATTGCATTCATCAAACTACCAATGACATTGGGATAAGGAAATTTAGACATCTATTCAAAATCATCATCAAAATTAGGGCACATGTCTAAATTCAACTTAGTACCAACCAAAAATGAAATATTTACTCATTTATGGTCATGCATACTAAACCTCTGCAAAATGGTGTCAACATACTTACTTTGACTTAACTAAAGCTTTCTATGAACCTGATCCCTACTGATCTCTATCCAAAGTATATATTTAGTAGCCCCCAAATCCTTCATATCAAACGTTCCAGAAAGTTGAGTATTAAGCTACCTAATCATCACCTTGTTGTTACCCATAAAAAAACATGTCATCAAAATACAAGACAATGATTAGTATATGATCATCAATAGTCTTAACATAAACACACTGATCCTCTTTGCTTCTAAAAAATCCAACTTCAATGCAAAGGCATCAAAATTCTAGTACCACATCCTGGGTGACTGTTTCAAACCATATAGCGACTGTTTTAACCCACAAACCAAGTGTTCTTTTCCTTTCACAATAAAACTATCAGGTTGTCACATATAAATTTCCTCCTCAAGATCCCCATGCAAGAAAGTCGTTTTAACATCTATTTACTCTATTTCAAAATTATAGGCAACAAAAATAGATAATAGGAATCTAATAGAAGTTAACCTAGCAACAAGAGATAAAATTTCACCAAAACCAAATCCTTCTCTTTGGGAGTAGCCCTTGGCCACCAGTCTGGCCTTATATCGCTCTAACCAACCATCTACACCAAATTTATTTTTAAATACCCACTAGAAACCAATGGGCTTCCTTCCTTTGGGAAAAATAATAAGATCCCAAGTATCATAACTATCCAAAGCCATCATATCATCCTACATGGCCTGCATCTAAAACTCACTTTCCTATGAATAAAGAGCCTCCCTAAAATATGTTGGTTCATCGTCAGTACTCAACAAAGCAAATACACAATGAAAATCTGGTGGGCTAAAACTGTCAATTGGATTTCATTATCTTGTGGATCTTCTCAAGCTAGGAGTAAGGGGATCTTCTTGTTCTTCTTCTTTTGTATGCTCATAGAGCACATCATCTGAACTCTTTGAAATCTCTTCTTCTTATCCATCCTCTAATCCATTTGGTTGTTCTTCCACATGTGCATCTTCCCGCTTTTCTATCTTTATCTAAAAGTGCATTATTTTTGTCTTATCTTTCTCCTTTGATTGTTCTTCACTTGAGTAAGCTCTAAACTCCCTGAAAATCACATCTCTAAAGAAAACTATTTTATGAGTTAGTGGATTCCAAAGCTTATAACCTTTTACATTCTCACCATAACCAACAAACACGTATTTCTATGCTTTTGGATCCAATTTAGATTTCTTCTCTTGAGGCACATGAACAAAATCCTCACAACCAAAGAACCTTAAATGTGAAACAAAAGGATTTCTACCTATCCACACTTCATAAGGAGCTTTATCAAAAAGAGCTAAATAGGGAGATCTATTAATCAAATAACATGCAGTACTTACAACTTCTTCCCAAAAGCATATATCAAGCTTAGCACCACTCAACATGCTCCTAGCTCTTTTCGTCAAGGTTCAATTCATTCTTTCTATTACCATACTTTTTTGGGGTGTATAAGGAGAAGTCTTTTGCCAAAAAATACATGCATGCTTACAGAACTCATCAAATTCCCTAGAACAATATTCACCCCCATTGTTAGATCTCATCACCCTTATCTTATAATCTATTTTCTTCTCAACAAAGGCTTTAAATTCCTTAAACTTAGTGAAAACCTCAGATTTTGCATGCATAAAATAAATATAGGTGTATCTTGAGGCATCATAAATGAAAGTAACATAATAATGAGATTTTCCAAAAGAGTCAACATCCATTGGTCCAAACACATTCGAATGAATGATCTCTAATAATCTCTTAGCTTTGTTAGTTCCATTAGGAAATGATGATCTATTTTGTTTACCAAACACACAATGCTCACATAAATTATTTTTACCAACAAAATAATAAGAAATACCATCTACCAAATTTTTATTCAAAATAGTCTTAAGACCCTTTTCACTTAAGTGACCCAATCTATGATGCCACAACATACATGCATTTTTAGTGCCAGTTACATTGGTAGAGTTACAAAAAGTGGAGGCATTCAACCTAAAAAAAGTCCCTATTTGAAATCCTTTAGCAATCACCAAATTTCCTCTTACCAACCTGCAACCAAACTTGTCAAATGTCACATGCATTTTAGAATCATTCAATTTGGATACTAAAAGTAAATTTATCGCAAGTCTTGGAATATGCAAAACATCACCAAGGGTTTTAACCCTTGCATCACCGAAACACAACTTTACCTTTCCCTTACCAACAATCTTCTTCATGTTGTTATCACCAAGGAAAACTTATCCCCCATCATAAGTTGAATATGAAGTAAACCACTCCTTGTAAGGAGTCATATGGTAGGAGCAACCTAAATCAATAAGCCAAGCATCATTACTAATAGTGTTAGCAAAAATAAACAAAGCGTCAAAATTACCTTCTTCTGAGGACTTTTTTGTGGAATTATATGAACTATTTTTCTTGTTTTTGTACTCCTTCACATGCCCTCTCTTACCAAAATTCCAACACTTTACTCTACTCTTCCTAGGGTTTTACAACGTCCTTTAGACTTGTCTCTCTTTTTATCCCCTTTAGGTCCTTTTTCTTTGGACCTTCCTCGCACATGCAAGGCATCTTGGGAGCCTACATTCATGGAATTTATTCTCATTTCTTATGAAAGAAGTGTAGCAATGAGATTATCCATCTTTGGCACTACAACACCGCCAATTATGGTAACAATTAGATTTTTTCCAAGATTTGGGTAAAGAACAAAGCAATAATATGCATTTATCTTCTTCTTCTATCTTAACATCTACAGATGCAAACTAACTTATAACCGTACTAAAAACATTTAAATGTTCTACAAAAGAGTCACCATCCTTCATTTTCAAAGAATATAAATGTCTTTTTGAGATACAATTTATTAGTTAGACTTTTAGTTTGATAAATATCACTTATCCTCTTCCACAACTTGCATGTGGTAGATTTTTTTGAAACATTCAAGAGGATGGAATTTTCAAGACACAACCAAATGGTTCCTCATGCCTTGTCCATTTGCAACCAATCTTCATCAAACACACTAGATGGTTTCTTTTCATTTGAAACTGCCAATCATTGATTTCTCTCTTCAAGGAGATCTTCCATCTTCAACTTCCACATCTCGTAACCAATGCCATTGAATTTCTCAATATCTATATGGGAGGTAGAAGCCATGATTTTCAATCTTCTTCACAAATATGCAAAACCCACAAAGCAAAGCTCCCACTGTAACAAAAAAATCTTGAACACTTAAGAGAAAGGCATCCCTCTCTCAATAGAACTGTTAGCTTTGATACCAAATGTTGGATATCAAGGTGAAACTTGCAGCAATATGAACTTAAAAATGTGATTGCAAATATGAAATTATGTATTCAAGATTACCAATTATATGATTATATAATTAGCATATCCAAGAATGAAAGAAAAATAATCAATACCACAAGTCGAGAAACATAAGTGACAAAAGATATACGGGGAGAAACCCTTGTGGGAAAAAACTCCACACCCAAAGAGATGCAATGCTAGTATTAATCTTCAAATGAATTACACATCAATACAAAAATACTCTTTAAATTTCTACAACACTTCGTTACTCTAACAACCTATAAACAAACTTATAAAACCACTATCTCAAGGCTCCAATATATAGATATTTGTGGGAGAGAATACCATTGTGGTATCCCAAAACAACAAGCATAAACCACCTGGAAAAACCCATGCACCTCTTAGTGGACAACCCATAAACATAGTACAAAATATTAAATGATCACATGGTCTTCACATGGGTGCCTAACCCATAGCCAATCACAATTGGTCAAACCCGAGTGCTCCATTACTCTCTGATAGATCCAACAACTCATACCCAGAACAAGAAAACTTGGGCACCCAAACTAGGATAACATGCAAATCATGCAAGTTAATATGCAAGAGCATGCATTTATGGGTGGTCCCCGCCAAAAAAGTGGATGACTAGATGGAACATTCTCCTAGGATGCTTTGTAACTGTCACCGTAGTGGGTCCACCTCTACGTATGCAATTACAATTTGTCATAGGAAAAATAAATAATAAATATTTTGCCTCTCATGTCCTCTAGGACACTTTCCAAAGAACGTGGAGACACATAAAATCAACTTAGGATAACAATTATAATGTCACCTATCCTAACAATGGGTTAGTGGGCACATGTAATTACTAATTTTTTGGGAGGACTCCCTAGTCCAAATCCACCATTATCAAAGAGTTTGTTGTCATGGATATCAACACCCTATTAGCTAGAATTGTCATACAATAAAGAATAGAAAACATATTTGATTAACATATGTGGAGAGAACCTCAATTACAAGATGAAGCTTGACTTCAAAGGTGTTAATCCTAGACTCTACATCATCTCTCAAATGGCAATATTTCTTGAAATTTTATCACAAATACCACCATTCAAATTGTCAAATGACACTGAATTTGATGATTTCCAAAAGACAAAAAACAAACAAACATAGAAAAGTGAAAGAATATGATTCACCACACTCCTTAATTTCTATATTGAATAGAATTCTCACTAAATTTTCTTAGTTGTAGGCTATATCACCATGGGAGGAAATTAATAGGTAGTTAAGAGCACTCTGTGTAAGCCCACTTTGATTCGCTTGTGAAGGTTTTGATGGGTCAAGCAACTAGATTTGATAGAAGATGAAGGTTGTTTTTGTAGAGGGGCATTGTAATGTAAATTTGATGGAGATCCCTGAGCATGAACTTCAAAGAAGAGGCCATGACCTTGCACAATATAATAGGCCAAAATTTTTGAGGGTTGATGCTCTTGGAAGGTTTTCTTTGCACAAATATATATCCACCCAACCTTGTCGAGCAACTCGCCTTCAATTGAAATTGTGGTGGAGGCATTCACTCTACTCCTCCTCTCTTCTGGTAATGTGATTGTCTCTTGCCTTGATCATTTCATGCAACTAATGAATGATGAGATATTTGTACTTCAAGAAAATATCAACCAGTTGAGAGTGAGTAGCAAAGGATGAATATTGTTTTCAACGGTGTACACTCTCCTAATTCTACACCACACCCAAGTAATCCAAGGTTGAGCTTCTTAATGTAGATTAGATTGTGAAGATGACAAAGGTGTTGGTGAAGTGCCAGTTTCCTATTGAAGAACTCAATTCTTTCTCTAGAGATCCCACACAATGCTAGGTGATTAATATGGAGAGGATAGCGATTTTCCAAAACAATCATCTTGTGGATTTTGTAACCTTGCAAATAGGTCGAATAGGCAAAAATGTAGCAAAAAAAGGTTTTTGGCCAAGATGGTGAAATGGGTAAAGGGCTATTCAACCCTCTATTTAATTTTTTATTTTTTGCAACCTTTTCATATAATATGGATTTATATTGTATTTTCAAGTACAAAGGAAAAAAATTGAAAGTAACCAAACTTGATGAAAACAAAAGGTATTTCTTGTTTCATAGGCTTTCTGGACTCAATGGTGATGTGTATTTGGATCCACAATGATCCAATGATAGGGATAAGTGCTAGAGTCACCTTGATTCAAAAAGGGATGTGCAATCATGGATCTAATATTATGGAGAAGCCAAAATTTGAAAGCCCAATCACTTGATATCTTCCACTAGTGAAACAATGAACACAAAATCATACATGTCATATATTATGAGAGTGTGTAAATGTACAATGAGTCCCTTGTAAATAAAGGTAAGATCTAGAGGAGGTAGGAAGGTAGGACTAAACGACTGACTACCCCTCCAAAGGTGCAACACTTGTAATCTCAAATGATAAGTGTTTAATCATGTGTCAAGAGTGCACATTGTAATAGGTGTCTCAAAAGGTGAGTGCATGTGTCTCAAACACATGAAGTAAGACAAAAAAGTTAAAATTCCCTAAGTGGGGACTTAATTAGTGTGAATAAGACTCTCCTAGGTAGGCTAAAAGCTAACTAGTTTTATAATGTAACTATTTACACTAACAATAATTACTATTATATAGTCAATTAATCCACATGATTTTCCCAACCATGATAAATCAACCATTAATAAGTTATGTCACCCTACTTTGACTAACAAAAAGGAAGGGTGGAAAAACAACTTACATGAATCACCATTAGGATATTTTAATATCAAATAAGCCCAACCACCTCTCCCATCCTTTGCTAATCAAACCTCATATTAAAGTCATTCCACATTTTCCATAGATATTTGCAACAAAACCCTATGAATTTTGATAAAGCAGTCCACTTGTAATAGCACTATACCTTAGTAAACTCACAAAGGAAACTAGGCGTAAAAAGGAAAGTAAAATTGGATTCTTTAAAGGAATTGTTACAAGACTAGAAATTAATTGATATCTTCTAGGCTATAGGGTCGTTGATTTTTTTGCAAAAATTAAAGGGTATAATACAAAGATGGTAGAAGATTTTTTTTAGAACTACTCCATAGGTTACACTACAGTCTTAGGGCACAAATTTAATGTTATTCTTGAAACCGTCAATCAATTATCTAAAATTTCTATAGAAGTTATTAATCTCTATAATGAAAATCAAATGACATATCAAGAGGTAATAAAAAAGCTTTAAAAGGGACGAGAATCCCTTCCTTGATTGGTGATCAGTAAAAAGGGAGAAAATAAGGGTATTAATGGGGAGATAACTCTTGAGCCCTAAAAATCTATAGTTGTATGGATGATGAAATACTTTACTTGTAAGGGAAATTTGGTATAATTATGGGACCAACATTCAAATGTTGGCCCACCTATGCCACAATGAAGAGATCCCTACTTTAAAAATTGACATCTCTTCATATTTATTTGAATCTTTTAATTTAATGATAGAAAAATATCAAAAGGGAAATGAGCCTCTGAAGAATCATGGACTTATCACCTATTGTATAAACATCAAATTCTAAAAAAATATAAAATTGATAGTAAATGGATAAAGTTTTATAAATTTTTGAAAAATAACAATAAAAAATACAATTGGGGGAAACCTTTGAATTTGTCCCTATAGAAACTTCTCCAAACGTAAAACAATAAATTTTTTAGGCCTATATTTTTCTAAATAAACATGAAGAATCTTAGGACCTAATTCAATTGTCTATACACAAAAAACATCACAAGAGAACACAACATAGAAAATCCATGATCAACAAAAAGAGGATAGAAATAATTCTTTGAAGATGAAGAAACAAAGCAACTAGATGAAGAGATGACAAGAATAAAAATAAGGGCATAAAGTTCTCCTCCTTCCCATCAAAGGAGAAAGTGTCAAAAGTCAAAATCAGCCTCTAATATTGGAAAACCCAAATTACAAGAAACCCTCAAAGAGATGGCTCCACAAGACACCTCCACTATAATACCTTCAAAGGTACATGAATCACTAATTAATGAAGTTCAACAATACAAGGGGTTAGTCCAATTTAGGAGAAAGAAACAATAATGACTCCAGAGGAGAGTGAAAATGAAGTTTCTCTATAGCGGAGCCCAACTAGGGGAAAGGCTCCCATGGTAAATCTATAAGAAGATGAAGAGAGAGTTCATAAATAAATTCAACATGTAATTTAGTTGTCTAAAGTGTAGTATATAAATTTTTAGACAAAACATGAGAGAGAAACTAAAAATATTATTTGTAGAGAGATACAAATAAATTTTGTACTTAAAGGAGTAGAAAATCCAACCACAAGAAATATCCATAGAACATCCCAAAAAGGAGGGTATTTAAGAATTTTTTCTAAAAAAGGATAAGAAAAAATTGTATGATGAGTTGGTAGATTTACGATGCAAGTACTTTCAATTGGAAGAAGCTAAAATAAAATCCTACAAAATAGGATAATTACTTCTTGCATGTAGAAAACCCTTGAGGATGTATATCATGTTCTTGAATGAGAATATATTGAGATGGAAGTTGTTGAGAATTTCTTGTAACTTGTCCCATGTTCCAAATGATAATGAATTCTTGGAGGTCTACAGAATCACTACTTTGGAACAACAAAATTTATTGTGTGAATTTTTTACATATAATTTATTATCTGATGATGATAAATATGTCCTTGTTAATTTTTTTTGTGGGAGAGGTACAAATAAGGCCATTTATCTCCACAATGTAGACTAAGGTAGCATGACAAGAAAGAGAAAAATAATATTAATCAAGAAGAAAAGGTTGTAGGGTTGTTGATGATACACTAGCATCATAATCTATAGGCCTTCCAAAGCCAATTTGAAATAACACCCTACTATGATTTACCAATATACTAATAGCTTGAAGTAATGTTATGAAACTCTACAAATTTTATTCTTCATTTACCTAAAGTAGCTCTTATGATTTGCGAAGAATGGTATAATTATTTACCCATGTAACTCAAGAAAAAATAGTCATCTATCTAGGGAATATCATGTGGTCCCTCTAGAGAGCCAAAGTATTTGTAGAATTACCAATTTATGGAAAAATGTATTGAAATGAGGTTAAAGCCTCCTCTTCTTCTTCAACGAATCACTCCATTGTGTGTCAATAGTGAATAGTTTAAGTGGGAATTTGAAAGGTGGAAAAAAAGCGTGGAAAATGGTAGAAAATACATTACCAATCCTAGAGAAATGGATCCCTTTGCCCATGTGGTATATGACAAAAACTAAAAGTTTGAAGAATATTGTAACATATGAGAAGCAAACAAATAGTGGCAATCAGACAAACAATAGGTGGGGAAGTTTATATAAAATAAGAAAGAGGACATGTTTACTATGTCTAGGGGAGAGTGATGAGGTATAAATTTTAGCCTTGTAATTTGAAAAATATTACCTTCCCATTACCACCTAAAACTCCTATCATGATGGTATTAATTTGATTGCGTGATGAATTATTTACTCATCCCAGTTAATAATATTTTTTGTATGCATGTTTTCTATTTTGTGTTGAAAAGGGATTTTAATGCTAATAATAATGGTGGAAAGATTCATTTTTTGTGAATCAAGATAATAAAGGATGTTTCAGCAAACAAACTCCATGAAGAATGAGAAGAAATGTCCACACGTCAAGCAAATTCCAAACAATTGCAACTTTGAAATAATTTCAATCCAAAACTAGTGTGGAAGAGTTTTAGAGGAGTGACGATAACAAGGAAAAGAATACTCTGCTAGAGACACTTGTCCCCTATCTTGTAGAGTATTGAAGGGAATCACAACATGGTCTATTAATAACCCTAGAAGTTGTGAAGATGGAGACTCTTTCTTTATGATAACTTCCTCAAATCTTTGATGGGTAAACTATTTTATTAAATACAATTGTACTTGAATTTATGAATTTCTATTAATGGAATCTCAATATCATTCGTGCATAATATCCATGATACCGAATTTTAGGCATTGGACCATATATATATGATGTTCATTAGACATAACTTATTTTGACTATAAATAATATAATTCACTTTAAACCTCAAATATATTATTTTCAAATTTGTTGCTTCTATTCATGAATGATCTTGTGAGTTTTAGAGTTATATCCTCTAGAGAGTTGGTCACTCAATTGAGGAACCAAAATAACATATTAGAGATAAGTAGTTTGATTTTTCACTATTATTATGAATCATTGTGTCTGTGTTTAAGTAATTATGTTCTATAAATGAGGTGAATAATTGAGTTTGCACTTATAGGTTAGTTATTTATGTTGCATGTATTGTTCCATGTGTGTCATTATGCTAGTATGATAAAGCTTTATGCTATGTAGAAGCATAAATTAGTACATAATTGTAGCATAAGCAATTTTATTATTTCAAAAATATTGGAAGAATTTCATAATATATCATTATTTGTAGAAGAATAGTTAAGTATTTTTAGAATTTCATTTCTAATGATCAAGTAGCTAGAGGCTTTACATATTTTCTATAGAAACTTTTGAGTGTTTTATATAGATTAAATTTCAAAATATTTTCAATAGATTGAAATATTCCAAATTCTTTCTTAGTTATATTTCATTTTAGCATAGCACTTATTTATTTCCTAGTTTAAAACCTCTCATTATAATAGGGTACCTAACTTCCTATTACATATAGCCTTTGGACACCTCCCGATTTAAAAAAATAATAATTGATTAAAGTATAAGGTTTGACATCTTGACAATTGGCTCAAATTTGAATGTGATAAAATTGCATGAAACTTTGGGCCCACACTAGGCCTTCAACCTATATATAAGGTGGAAAAATTCATTAGTTTGGATGACATTTTTATATCAAATCAATAAACCCTAAATTGTAGAGTCAAGAACTTTGGATAGTTGGATTTAAGGATGAAGCCCTTAGGTTTCAAAGATCAATAGACAAAACCCTATTATTTTTCTATATTTCAGAGGATGAAATGCATTTATATTGTTGAGGGAAAATTTACACAAAGTTTGCATTTGCACTTCAAGTTTGAAACATTCAATAGTGGTGAAGGTCTTAGTGTTTATAAATTTTAGAATTCTAAGTATTTTCTTAATATATTTGTGATTATTGTAATCTTAGCTATCAAAAAACACCTTAACATAAAAATATTTATAATCATCCAATAAATTATTTGAATTTAAAATAGTTTATTATAGCTATTTTATGAGTAATTTGTATGAATGTGTGTTGTGAATCTTTTAGATTTAATTATTTTGGTTGAGAATTGTTACAATATTTTAGAATTTTTGCATAATATTTAGCTAATTTTCATTACAAATACACATATACAGTTTATTCACCATTCACGCACACACAAGATATAATTATTTCTCTATTATATTTATCATAATCTTATTTAATAGTATTTGTACATCAATGGTTACACCCTTATTTTACCATTAAATTCATTACATTTAGTATGGTCATAGTATTATTATAGCCTTTCTAATTATAGGGATGTGTCTTTGGGCTTGTTCCTTCATAGCTATGCCCTTCAAAAGTCACTACAAAGTATGTGCTTGTACTTTAATGTTGCTTCTTTTGTCTTGCAATAACTTTCTTTGCATCCTATTCTTAGGGGATATTCCTATCTAATTTTAGCCTTTGGTTCCCTTATGGGGTTTCACCATTGGCCTCCATTAGGCCACCCTTTTGGGTTTTCAACCTAATGAGAATCTAAACTTTGCTTTGAATCCTAACAACATTCTCCCCCCACTTGAACCATTGTCTCATCCTTGGGATATTTCTCAAATTCACAAAAATCAAGGGAATCCTTCCCACTGCATCATAGAAAATCTAAACCATTGTTCCAAAGAAAGCCTTATCTTTTAGATATGCATCAAATTCTCCAAAAAAATTAAACTTTTAGAATAGTTTTAGAGACACCCAAAAATCCAAACTAAAGGAGTTAGAGAAGTAGAATATTATTATATGTAATCTAAATTTGATTGTATGATGTTCTCCAAGAAGAATTTGCTTGGAAAATGTGTTTCACATAAGTCAAAATGTCAATATATCCTCATTCTATAGTAGTTAATATGAAGCTCTACTAAGGATCAAATAATCTACTAGACCTCATGGAAGAGGCTCACTAATTGTGATAGATGGACATTTAGTATCAAACTCAACTTTTTCTTTTGATGAATTAGTTTGGACTTTTGTTCTTTAATTTGGTATGCTAAGACTCACAATTTCCATTTTTAGTTGAGAACCATGTACATTAATCATTGCAAAGAGACCTAAATTATTTGATTTTATATTATATCAATTTGGGTTTTCTAAGTGTGTGTAATATGTAGCCAATTTACACAATACTAGTATAGAGCAAAAACATATTTTCATTTCATTATTCAATTCCTTATGGTCATTCCCCCACTTTTTTTTAATCTACCCAATTTTTTTTTATCTCATATTCTTTGATGATCTAATCTTTCATTTTCTTTTTATCTTTCTCCAATTAGTTCATTTGGTTAAGTAATATATGCATCCCATCCTCTAATTATTGTGTAGTCTCTATAAAAGGGTCACTAATAAACTTGTATCTATGGTTGTGTTGGTTGTATCTTTCTTAGCATATTCTTTATAGTGTCCTTTGTAGATAAGCATCATTGCATTAAAAGATGTTTATCACTATTAATGGAGACTTTTTTTTGAGCTTCTAAATGTGTGAAATCTGTGTAAGATCAACATGTAGGTTCTATGGTGCAATGATAAGTATATTTGGTCCCATGGTGACCACTGGCTATCTATTTTTATCTATCCATACATTAACAAAAAAATATAAACTAAAGTCCAAGGTTTTATAATTTTTTGTAATAGATCCTAGTGTGGCATAGTTAAAAAGGAGAACTTAGATGTGTAATAAGTAAAGTCCACATTAAAAAATTAAACAACCACCATTATACATAATATGCTTCATGCTTCATACATATACTTCATGTGTCCATGTGTATGCTTCATGATTCTTGTGCATACTTAATGCATTAACTGTATGCTTCATGCTTCCTATGTATACTTCATGTATTACGTGTATTCATGTGTATGACTCATGCTTCCTATGTATACTTCACATGTTCACGTGTATGCTTAATGCTTCCGATGCAATGTAGCTCAGATCAATTCGACATGTTTGGGTGTGAAACAAGATGTTTCCTAGCGTAAACATACCCATTTGAACATGTTCAAATTGTCGGCTTGGTATCACAAGTTACAGAATGAAAGTTACACCCCTTTGAAACTTACACTGCATGAATTTGACACTTTTTCCATCAACTAAAAACTCGACACCACGGGAAAATGCCTCAGGGATATAAAAAATTGAGAGGGGTTATTGTAGAGGGGCCTTAAATGATCCCATACCCTCTAACGGAATGGTTCTAAGTGACATGATGTCCGAGTAATATATCATCAAAGATTGTTGCCTTTTTTCACTTTGGACTCTTAAGGGATATCATTGGTACAATGTAGCTCAGACTGTTTCAACATGTTTGGGTGTGAAACAAGACCATTCCTAGCCTAAACCTACCCATCCAAACATGTTGGAACTGTCGATTTGGTTGCATGAGTTATAGAACGAAAGTTACACCCCTTTGCAACTTTACAATGCATGCATTTGACACTTTTTCCATCAACTAAAAACTTGACACCATGGGAAAATGTCTCAAAAATATGAAAAACCAAGAGAGGTTATTGTAGAGGGACCCTACATGATCTCGTATCCTCTAAAAAAAATGTTTCTAATTGAAACAATGTCTAAGTAACAACTCGTCAAAGATTGCTACTTTTTTGCACTTTGGACTCTTAAGGTATATCGCCGGTACAATATAGCTCAAATTGTTTTGGCATGTTTGGGTGAAAAATAAGACCATTCCTAGCCTAAATGTACCCATCCAAATGTGTTGGAACTATTGGTTTGGTCACACGAGTTGCAGAATGAAATTTACACCCCTTTGAAATTTTACACTGCATGCATTTGACACTTTTTCCATCAACTGAAAACTTGACACCATGGGAAAACGCCTCAAAGATATAAAAAACTGAGAGAGGTTATTGTAGAGGGTCCCTATATGATATCGTACCCTTTGATATAATTTTTCTAAGCAACATGATGTCCATGTATCAACTCGTCAAATATTATACCTTTTTACACTTTGGACTCTTAAAGGATATTGTCAATACAATGTAGCTCAAACTATTTCGACATGTTTGGGTGTGAAACAAGACCAAGATTAACCTAAAAATACCCATTCAAACATGTTGGAATTTTTAGTTTGGTCACATGAGTTGCAGAATGAAAGTTACACCCCTTTGAAACTTTACACTGCATGCATTTGACACTTTTCCATCAACTAAAAACTTGACACCATGGGAAAACACCTCAGAGATATCAAAAAATGAGAGAGGTTATTGTAGAGGGGCCCTACATGATCCCATAACCTCTAACAAAATATTTCTAAGTGACATGACTTTCGAGTAACAACTCATCAAATATTGCTACCTTTTTGCACTTTGAACTCTTAAGGGATATCACTAGTACACTATCTCAAAATGTTTCAACATGTTTGGGTGTGAAACATGACTGTGCCTAGCCTAGATATACCCATATGGATATGTTGGAACTATTATTTTGGTCGTACAAGTTGTAGAACACAAGTTAGAACCCTTTGCAACTTTACACTACATGCAAGGAATATGACAAGTATATTGGTCAAGAAGGACAATCAAAGGGATAAAGGAGGGAAGATTTAAAGGACAACAATTATATCACTAATACAAATTTCTAATCATCAGTGGCCATGAGACAATGAGGGATAGCAATAAATATGACAGGTGGCAGGGAGAACAAAATCAATACAATAACCTTGGTTAAAGTAGGACAATAGTCAAAGGGTAGATAAACCATGACGAGGTGAAGGCTGTGCTATTTATTATGCATAATAATATGCATATAGTGGATAATCATGTGTTGAGAAGGGTACGCTA
>VDFB02108435.1:48393-155791 GCA_007258455.2 Sequoia sempervirens
ACACACTTTTTGAAAATCTCTCTCTCAAGCTCTCACAATAGTCTTTATAACTCTCTTGGATCTCACAACCCTTTCTCTCTCTCTCTTTGGCTTCCTCAAGCCTTACATGTAATATCTATTTGTCTTGTGTCTTTGAGTGTCTTGGTATTTATCACATCCCTTATATATGCATTTATCATCTTGTCTATTTATCTTTTGATCTATCTGTCTATCTGGTTATTGTGGAGGTGGAAATTCCAAAGTAGGAACTTGACTGAGGCAGGTCCCCAAATAGCCCCAACATTTTCTCTTGGTCTTATGTGTGCAGGTAGTGGAAACATTTCTTTACTAGAGGCTTCATTACTTGGTCCATTGTGAGTGTTTTCCTTCTTCTTCTCTCATTTTATTGTTCACATTCCACTTATTTTGCATCATTTTAGTCCAGTCACTCTATGTTATTTGCTTGCATCTTAAAAGTTCCCAACAATCAAAATTGATAGTAGTCACTTAGTTTCTTTCTGGGATATTCTTGGTTTTCGGTCCATACAAGATGCCAATATATTGCGGGGACGTTTGTGTGACACGTCATCCTTGGCTGGGAGCTCATTAGACTATCCAAAAGACCTTTGTAACCTCCTCTTTATGTTTCTAGAAGCCTCACTTTTTAATTCCACATAAAACATAAATGAATAAACTTCATCATTTTATCTCGTCACTTGAGCTTTGATCTTTAAGGTAGTTAAGGGCCACTTGCTCCTTGATACCTCATTGTCTTGAGGGTAGAAAATATCCTCCTCTATAACCCTAAAGTTACTCACAATATACTTCCATGTGGTGAGATAAAGTTTACTTTGGGTGGCTTATTCTCCAAGGTGAGGGGTGTAATGGTGGTACATTACCTTACATACCATATCTATCCATTCAAAGGTAGATAGTATTAGCCTTTTGGCTCATGGAACCACATTAGTTAATACACCTACTTGAGTAATTATAGGATTGTGCAAGTGTTTGGTGTGTCTTCTTGTTCAAAACCAACGTTATCTATCAATCCAAATTATTTGTTTAGTGTGCTTTCAATTCTACCCCTTAGTAAAATGAGAAAACCTTCAATCAACCATCCAATATTTTCCTCCAAATACCTCATATATTCTTCCAATTCAATCCACCACCCATACAAGCCACCCCAAATCTCTCCAAACTAATCCTCCATCTAAAAATCAAATATATAACCCATTCAAAATCAAATGTTCCCTTCATCTTTCTAATGTAGTGCCTTTGCCCTATTTTCAATGCTTGTGCAGTTCAATGCCTCGATAGTTTAGCACTTTTACATTTTGACACCCTTTTCTTCTTTCATTCATCCACATCTTAGTCCAGCCTATCCCCTTTCAATCTAAATCTAATTTGAGCCCTCATCTTTAATCTTAATTCCAATTTTTCTAATCCTCAATCCATCTCTAATTCATCATCTTAATTTCCATCCTCCTCCAAATAAAAATCCAACTATCTAAACCAACCTTTCATCCATCATCCCATTCTTCTACTTTCAATCCTCATACTAATTCAATCCCCAAATTTTCTCTTCCAGTCAATCTTCCATATTGTCCAATTGTCTAATTTATCCCCCATACAATATAATTTCTTGTAATCCCCTCTCATCTATCCCCATCCAATCTAACATAATGAATCCGTACCCTACCCTAATAAGGCTTAAAATAATAATCAAGGGTAAACCTAATCACATTGATGATGATGAGGTTAGCCTTGTTGACTACAATCTCTATAATGACAATGGGAGTCTTATGGATCAATATAAATTCTCCCCATCCAACACCTCTTACATCCAAGACTTCACCAATCTCATTACCAATCCCCAAGTGCTCACCAATTCTATCCTCACCTATTGATTTAATAATGACAAATAGGTCATGGCTAGATACCTCTGATGTCTTGGTGCAAAAATTTCATCTTCCTAGCCCCATCCAATCCCAATTCATCTCCTATTTCTAATCCTCCCATTCCTTTGACAAAGAAAACCAACCCTCTATCCAAACTTCTCCATTGCCCACTCCTTTTCAAGATCCTCATCCTCATCTTCAATCCACAAATCTCTTGAAATATTTGCTTCTTATTCCCTTTCTCATCTCCCAAATCATTACTATCCACATCACCCCAATCCTACAAATCCATTTTATCCCACATATTTCATGGTTCCATTCAAAGACTATTAGTAAAGGATCCTAATTTTCTATTCATAAACCAAGTTGTACAATCTTTCCATATCACGCATATACCTTCATCCCCTTACCATCCATCTCCCAAATATACCAAAATTCTCAAATCCCTCAAACACATAAAATCCTCCATACATAAACATCCAAAATCCTTTTCTCATCCATGTGAACCACTCTTAAATCTGTTTATGAACTCCTTGTTGGGTGTTGCCACAATAATGGGTCCACTTTGTGTTCCATCCAAAGTTTTGACTGAAATCACATAATTTTTAGAAAATTTAATGATTTAAGCCTTGAGAGGTTCTATGTAAAGGTTTTTCATTGAATAGGGTTAGATCAAACCCCCTTGGATATAACCCCCCTATTCTTAAATCAAACCCTTAATGGAGTCTCCTCTACACCTATCACAATACTGACAAAAACCACTTTTGATTCACCTTTTAGGTGATCAAATGAAGTCATTTAGAAATTTGATTTTTTAAGTATGTAGACCTTACTATAAGCTTTCCAAAAAGTATAATTTTGAATATATTTAATCTTATTATTATATCTATTTTCTATATCTAGTGAATGTAGGTTTTTCACTAAACATCAAGGTCTTTGTTTCACATGCAAACAAATAGAAAAATAGAAAAAAAATTTATAAAAAATATATATGAACTAGGTATTGATTTTCTTATTTCAAAAAAGAAAAAAAAATAGTTTAGATGAATAAAAAAATGTTATGCATTGTTGAAATAACCTATGTCTAAATTATAGTTAATCTCACTTTAAAAATATTAAAACAAATTATGCACCAAAAAAATATGAAAAAATGTTTGTGCACTAGATATTGATGTTAGGAATCTATGTTTAAAAATTTATAATTTTATCCTTTCTACAAATAATGTTATGTTTTTACCAAAGTAACACCACTTTTTAAAAATGTTAACTAGAAAAAATAAGATATTAAAACTTACAAAAAAAAAACACTAATCATCTCTTAATTTTTTTAATAATGCATGTATAGTCTATATAAAAAATCTCAAAAATTATTAGTTCACATCGTCTTAAGATTATTAATGGTTTAGTTTCTATGGGTGATATAAAGTTAAAATTTGATTAAAAATGTTGATTTCAATGTCCCACTTTGGCCAAAAAACTGGACACACTATTGTGGGCTAACCCTGCTAGCCATGTCAAACCTCCATTCTCTTTCATTTCCTCTAATCATATCCAACTATTCCAATCCCTTACTCCAAATCATGCAACCATAAATTCCCCTTTAAATCAAGATCAAAGCATCCCATCCAATCCATCCCATGATCCCCTTCCATCTCAAGATCAAAGTAATCCTTCCACTCCGTCCCATGATCCCCATTCATCTCAAGATAAAATTATCCCCTCCTCTCCATAACATGATCTCCTCCCATCCCAAGATCCATGCACCCCTCCTAATTCCCTTCAAGATCCTAATCATTCTCAAGATCCCATCACCCCCATCTAACATACTCATGATTCCCACACATATCAACTTGGTTCTTCCACCTTCATCCAATCTAGTTTCCTCCAAGAACCTATAATCCTTTCCACCTCATATCCACCTCAAAATAGACTCACTTATCACTTCCAAAATAAGTATCCAATAGGAAAAAATATTTGTTAAACATGCACTATGAAGGCAAAGGGATAGGCCTATGTGAAAAAGGCATATTGGAACCTATCCAAATCAAAGAAAATCCAAGTTTACGTGACCTTGACTACCAATATCATACACAATATGGTGGCACTCATTTAATTCCTTCCAAATCCCAAATCCTTCCATATTAATCCAAATATTCTCATCCCCATATTCCAAATCCATTTTGGGCCCTTATGTCCCAAAACCCACTCCTTCCTCATCCACATCCATTTTGGGCATGCATGTCCCAAAACCCACTCCTTCCTCATCCACATCCATTTTGAGCGCTTATGTCTCAAAGCCCATTCCTCCCTCATTTGCCTCTATTTTGGGCCCTTATACCCCAAAACAAAATCCTTCATCCATTCCATCCATCTTGGGTCCTTACATCCCTCCATCTACCACCCCTATCACATTTATCTCAATAAATCATAGGTCCACCACTCCATCATATCAAATCCCTAATAAAGGTCAACAAAGGCACACATATTTGAATTCCTCCCAATGTCCTCCCTCCATTACCCCATCCATAAGATATCCAAATAATCCATAATTACACATTCATTACATTTCTATTTGAATCAATTTGGATGAAAAACCTCAAATGCATAAAGCTAAAAATCTAAAAAACACAAGGATCACCATATCCCATCAAAAATATATGCTAAAGCTAAATCTAAGAAAATATGATCCAAAAATTAAAAAAAAGCCACAAAGAAAAATAAAAAATAAAAACCATGTGGATTCTCAAGAAAACAAATGGAACTATGCATCCCAATGAAAAATATCTATTGACATTCAAATTGACTCTTCCAAAAGCTTCCTCCACTTCTAAGTCCTTCAATCTTCCATCTAAAAATCCCCTATCTTTGAAATCCATTTGGGACCTTATGTACCAAAAAACATTACCCTAGGTCATCCATCATCTCCTCTATCCATTTTGGGCCCTTATATCCAAAAATTCACCTCCACTCCCCCATCTAAATTTCATAATTTGAAATCCACTTTTCCTCCATAACACCACCCTTCAAGGTGTGTTCCAATGTTGATCTTCCAAACATCCCCATCCAATTATCCACAAGTCTTCCAACACCCCATCTATTATCCAACATGCATTTCCTATCACACTCCCTTAACTCACGACTTTTAATAGATACTTATCTCTTTCCATATCCCCTTCTATTTCATCCCCCTTACCATCATTTTACCAATGTCTATAAGCATACCTCTAATTACCTTGATCCATTATAACACTTCTTCACGAGATAACATCCATGGAATTATATTCTTGAGTCATTCTTCTACCTATCACACATCCACTATATTCCAAATCCACTTATCCACATCCTTATCGTCATCCCTCTGCATCCATACCATTCTAAAAATCCCAAAAAAGAAAAAAATTAAACAAATAAAAAAATAAAATTAAAGAGAAATAATCCATCCAATGGTGAAAACCACTACTTGTGGCACCTTGGGAAAGTAACATGATTAAAACCTATAAAATATGCATCATGTGTAATTCCTTGTCCTCTTGCACTCTACACTTGGGGGCAAGCTTCATACCTATCTACATCCTCCAGTATCCTTCATGCCATATTCCTCATACTATATCCTTCCTACCATCCAATCCAATCCATCCTCCCTTCCTACCTTTGATCTTGATTAGGATAGGGGAAAATATCCATACATTCTTTGGAAAATACAAACCTTACTTCCTCTACCATCCATATCTCTTGTGCACACCATCCTCCCATCTTACTCATCCTTTACCATCTCATTCCATCCTCAATTGCACTACATTTAGTGTGCGAAATTTCATTGCTTTGTAATATAGTCCTTGGAGATCTATTCTCTTATCCTCACCCTCCTATCCTCCACCTACCATCCTCTTATCTCCTATCACCATCCATCCACCCAATCCCTCTATCTCATATCTGGAAGCAATCCCTTAATCCTTCCATCTTTTACCAAGCCTTGGTTCTCCCTTGTCATTGGTTCCTATCCATTTCTCTATCTTAACCATAATATCCTCCATAATCCATCCTATCCAATCCATGTATCCTCCTTCCATCCATATAATCCAAAAGTCCTAATAGTTTCATCCAGTACAGCCAATAATGTTCATCCAGTCAACGTGGCATCCCTAAGCGTTCATCGAATTTTGATCCATTCATTTAATAATCCCAGCACGGTGACTTTAGTCAATTATTATGATGGGGATGCCCATCATTCCCGATAGCCGGGATGCGAACGATCATTAAATTTTCTGCATATACAAAAATGGGTCACGTATAAATTAAATTGAAATTAATTGATACAGAGTTATTTAATTGAATTCTCCTAAAATCATCACATACAAATAGATTTAATTATTTATTTATATTAATTTCGATTGCCAGTTCTTTACATTGAGATTAAATACAATGGCACATTTGGGAATTAATTACCATCTCCCATATTCCTCTTAATTAAAATTAAATGGGTTTTCATAGATTTATTTATATTTGAGGATATCATGTTATTCAAATTTAGAAATTTAGATTCAAAAGTGGAATGTTCCTCCTCATACCATCATAGTTGATTAAGAGTATTTTTAATGTTTGATTTAGTATCTAAAATCTATCTCTCTCCTTAATTAAATGTAGCATTTGGTGTACAAATTTCTAAATTCATCTTCTCATATAATTAAGTAAGTTTATTTATTTAATTATGAAATTCATTTCAACTCATCCTTCGAAACAGAAACCTTCCTTTAGATTTGAATGAAAAAAAATGAAAAAGAGGAAACCTTCTATCTATCTCTCGACTTTCAAAAATCCTATACCGATCATCTTACCAGACTGAATCTCAACCGTTGATCTTTGCCAACTAAGCTTTTTGCCATCAAAAATCTATAAATTTAACCTTTCACAAGCCATTTAGGGGGGATCTTCAGACATCCTTATGCTGTCAAAATATTCTATCTTTCATCCATCATTTTCCTTCAAACCTTTACCATATTGTTATGCTGCTGAAGTGAACAACCAACATTCCTCCATCATCAACCTTCAAAATCTTGCATTCTTAGTATAGTATGCATTTATTTTTAAATCTCGTTCTTTAGCTGTCATTTTGTTGAGCTTGGTCTACTGATCTGAGAGCTATCTGGAAAATAACAAAACGCTGAAGATAGAGGAAGATAAGACGGTTTTGGGAAGCTGCTGTTATAGTTTGCATATTTCTGTTTCTTTTGTTTCAGCTTCTTTGATTTAATATCTTATTAATATGTGTTTGATTTCATTTAAATTAATCCAATATTTCACACACACACTATCCTCATCATCATCAATCCATCAGTCAATCAATTGGTTTTCAACTTGACTAAGGACACAATCCTAGTTTTTTTTGGCTTGTTATGCACACTTTCTTATTGATAAGGAATATATGTGTGTTATCATTATTTTTATTTATCATGGTATTTACACCATATTACCATTGGGTCATCATGGTTTGATAAGGAATATATGTTTTAACTTGACCTTTTTTATCATGTAATTGACACATTTTCTCTTTATACCTTGGTGCATAATGCCAAGTACAATATCAAATCTAGGTTTCTTATACCACTACAACATGATTCTCATCCATCTTCCCTCTCTATCCATATATCCATCATACCTATATTATTTTCACCTATATTCTCCCATATCCTTTTATCCTTCTTCCTCCAATCCTCCCATCCATTTTGAGAGCACACCCACATTCTTTGAACACACCTATCCTCTTGAGGGGGCATACCAAACTCCCTCCTCATCCTTCTAATGTATTGGGCATCATGCCACTATTCCTCGTCCATTTATACCTATTATATTTTATTATTATTTGATATAACACCACTTCTTAAAGTCATGCCACCATATCAAAGAGGGGAAAAAGGTAGACACCTAAATTTGTCCATACCCAACCACACTTGACTTTACCCCATCCTAGTGAATTAAATAAATATTTATAATGTATTTAATTCATCCTTTAGCTTTATCCCTCACCCTTAATTTAATAAATTACATTTATTTAATTAAGTTTAACCTTCACCTTTATCCCTCACCTTTAATTAAATAAATTTACATTTATTTAATTAAGTTTAACCTTATCCAAAAACCCTCCAACTAAATAAACTAATTAATACCTACTTAATTAATTGATTTAGGCCAATTAACCTTCATTATCATTTTCCCTCAAATTTGATTCCACAACACCCTCAATCCTTGTCCATTCAATCCTAGCCATTGAATCCATCTACATGGATCAAGATCTAAACTCGTCATCACTTTACAAGTGTCCTAAACTACCTACCCTACACATTTCTTACACATGTGTGAGAATATCTCACACATATAAATACACCATACCTTTTACATATGCAATAAGGTAGCCACCCTACCTCTCTCACTTGTCACATTTATGAGCCTCCCTATGTGTGTGTGATCACATGTGTGAGAACCCCTAGCACTTACACCTACAACACATGTCATTCTCATGCCTCCACCTTGTGACACTTTTCACAAGGCTAAGCCATCAATAAATGCCTTTACTCTCATTTAATCATATCCATCCATTAGACATTACATCTTGGCTATTGATTTTACCCATCAAGAATCTATAAATGAAGGTCTTTGATATTATTTTGATAATATTTCTTCATCATATATCCTCATGATGCCATTTTATTCTATCAATCCTAATATCAAAATCATGTTGTTGGTCTAATAAGAAACCACATTCTATCATTTATCACTCATCCAAAAGGGAAAATAAAGTGGAGCATTGGGTGCACTTCACTATGGCTCAATCCAAAAAATAAGATGAATTAAGGTAAAAGGTTTAGTTTAAATGCTTCATCTTATATAATATTACTCATTTAATTTTCTTGGTTTCACCAAAAAATCATTATGTCCTCTTATTTTTTATTGATAATGAGCTTAATTAAACCCTAATCAATCATAGCTCCTAAAGTTAGACAATTTCAATGTCCTCAAGGTACACATTATCAAAATCATTTTGAATGTGTGACCAAAGTGCTAGGTAAACACAAAAGGAAGGCCATCCATTCCTATGATATTTTCTAAATCCATAGTAAGCATAGCTTCCTCAATCACCTCAAAAAAGGTAATGATCAAGAAAAATATTGTATTTGTAAGAGTTTATAGTGAGCTCTTACTCAACATAAAAAAATGGGGATCCTACTTATATCCATAGAAGATCACACCTCATCACCTATAACCAAGAGGATAAATGACTATAATATAAACAAATTCAAAAGGAAGAAGTTATTATTTCCTTCAAGTATCCTTGGGAATTAAGTAATAATTTTTTTGGTAAAGGTCAAGTCCATTATATAGAAGTAATATCTATTGATGAATAAAATATGGAAGAAATTGAGCCACAATCAATCAAAGGGGCATGCACCTGAAAATATGAAGGATGAAATCACAAAAAAATGAAACACTTGTATCTCCTTCAAGCATGCCTAGATATCATCCATTAAAGGTTCAAGGAGTTTTTTTTGGATAAAGAATAAATATGCTCACTAATAGTGGGGCCACTTATAATTTCATTGATGAAGGTTGGTGGTTAAGAGAAGTCTATAAGATGAATATTTTGAAGGATTCAATATCATTCTTGTTGATGGATTCACAATTTCATGCACCAAAATAATATGGCAACTCAAAATAGCTATTAGAGAACATAAGATATGTGATGATTTTTAGGTTGTTGGGTTAAGAAATACTAGCATAACTTTAATTTTATAATGGTTACACTCCCTTGGTGAGTTTTCACATAACTATCAATCCATGGGGCTCAAGTATAAATCTCAAGAGAATTATGTGGTTCTTAGAGAAATTTATAGTGGAGCACCATGGGTGGTAACAACTAAAAGGATGAGCAAGACATTCTAAAAAGGACAAATTTCTTAGGTAGCAAGTTGTTTGATCATGCCTATAAATTTATCCATGGGTAATAATTTCAATTATCATGATGATATTCAAGATATTTTTAATAAGCATCATACGTTATTTTTTTTTCTTGTAGGACTAACACCTGATAGAGGATTTTAGCATGTTATAGAGTTGGAACTAGGCTCTAAGCTTGTCATGACCACTCCTTATTTCCACCCAATAATTTGTACATATAAGAGATACAAAAATTCATCAAAGAGCTCTTGTTTATGGGTCACATATGGCTTAGTTATAGCCTATTTTCCTCATCTATGGTTCTTGTTTATAGATGATAGATCTTTGAATAAGAAGACCATAAAAAATAGGTATCCCATTCCCAAGATTGATGAGATAATTAATGAATTGCATGGAGTTGTATATTTTTTAAATATTGATATGTGATCAAGTCACCATTAGACCTATGTAAGCAATGCTTATGTGAATAAATCAATATTTAGGTGTCATTTTGGGTATTTGAATTCTTAATCATTCTTTTTGGCTTAAAAAATGCACCAACTACTTTCTAGTCATGCATAAACCATGCTTGTAGTAATCAATTAAGAAAATTTGTGTGGGTTTTCTTTGGAAAAAATTATATATAGAAATACTTGGAAAGATGATTTGAAGCATCTAGATATTTTCCTTGGAATATTGGAATAGTAGGCCCTCTTTGCAAAGAATCAAAATGTGAGTTTGGGGTGACAAATATCTTATACTTGGGCCATGTCATTAGTGCTCAAGGTGTTCAAGTGGATCAATAGAAGATCCAAGCCATCTTGGATTGGCCTCCTCCTACCATATTAAAATAATTAAGGAGATTATTTTTCCTTTGTAGCTATTATAGGAAATTTGTTAAGGGTTTTCACATCTAGTAGCAATCCTAACATATATGAAAAATAAAGGCATTTTTGCATGGGTGGAAACAACCCAATAAGATTTTGAGAAACTTAAGGAGGTAATGATTTCATGTTTGGTTATTTCTATTACAAATTTCTCACAACCAATTGGAGTTTCCTTGGTGTAGAAGGTACATCCTATAGAATTTGATAGAAGGAAATATGAAAAAAAAATGATTATCTATTTATGACAAAGAGATGCTAGTTGTCATGCATGTTTTGGCCAAGCTTTGACAATAGTTTATTTGTGGAATATTTATGGTAAATACGTATCATAATATATTGAATTTCTTCCCTTGCCAACATGAAGTGAATGATAGGAAACAAAAATGGGTGAGTGAGCACCAAGATTATGGTTTTGATAGAGTGCATGAGAGGAACACAAATTATTTGTTGATGCTCTTTCTATAAGGCCTAATATATGCTCTACTTCTACCATTTATGCCAATTGGAAGACCACCATTATGGTAGAATATGTTAAAAATGCATTTTATACTTATCTCCTTGAGGGGAATGTCAAGGAATATTAATTTGTAATACTAGATGGCCTCATTCTTGATAAAAAACATAACCTTTCTAGTTCCTAATGAAGGAGATAATTTTAAGGGATTTTCATGATGCATTACTAGTAGGTCACCTAGTGTTTTACAAGTCCTACATAAAAAATTAAGGAAATTTTATCATGAAAGGGCCTATAGAAGGATTTCCTCAAAAACATCAAAGGATATTTGACATGTCAGCAAAACATGGTAGAACATGTTTTTCCAATAGGATTGCATTAGCCATTGTCTATCCCAAATCAAAATTGGGAGATTATATCCATGGATTTCATCACAAAACTTCACAAGGTATAGGGGAAATATTGTATCTATGTTGTTGTGGATAAGATAACAAAGTATGCACATTTTTTCATAAATAAAAGCACACTAAATTGTAGTTTATTTTTCAAAGAAGTGTGTAGGCTACATGAGTTGCTTAAAAATATTGTTAGTGATAGGGTTAATAGATTACTAAGCTCTTTTGGGTTACAATTATTCCATTTGGTTAGGACAAACTCACTCCTAGCACAAGCTATTATCTATAAATAGAAATAGTGAATAAATGGGTTTAAACCTTCTTTAGAAACTACATTTTAGATAAACAATTATTTTGGGCTAAGTGGTTGCATGTGAAGAAGAAAACTACAAAATTATCCAACATATATCCATTTTTATGCCTCTATTCATGAAATTATATGGTTATGACGCATTAACCTTTGTTAATTTAGTGTTCACAAATAGAAAAATGCTAGCAATTAGTAACTTAGTAAAGAATAACCAAGATATATTGAGATCACTCAAAAATTACCTCCAAGATTAGAATCAAATTTCATGGAGATTATAATCTCATAGATATGCCAGTTAAAATCATATATATGGTATTTTCTAATATTTCATCCCTTCAAGAAAACCTCTATCAAAATTAGTGGAGTTGAAAACCTCAAATGACTTACACAATCTTGAGGAGAGTTGATGAAGTTACATATGAGTTGGAATTACCAAAATATAACAAGATTCATAATGTGTCTCACCTCAAGAGGGACCTTCGACAACATATGACACTATTAGTGGATTTTCAACCCTCAAATGATGAGGTAAAACTCATATTAGAACCTTATGCTATTATTGATAGTAGGGGTGAAGAAGTCAAGGAGGAGAAGAATTATAAAGTATCTAGATATTTTGAATAATTTACCTATTAAAGATGTTCTGCAGGAAGGACAAGATACCTTGGAGCATCCAAATTTATGTTACTTCAGGGAAAGCAATTTCAGGAAGGGAAGATGTGTAATGTCCCTTATATTGAGTATGAGTATGTCTAAGTCATTTTCTATCCTAGGTTAGGATTTAAATTTTGTTTTGTTTTCATAGATTTCTTCCTTTTCTTCATTCCTTTCCAATATTAGAGATCCCAAAACCCTAATCATCATACTCTCACTCCTTACTTTTGGAAAACCCACAAAATTTTGCTTCCCTATGCACTTTGTATCATCAACCTTTGATCCCTACTCCCTCAAACCATTGCATCCTTTGGGTATGCTTTTCTATAGACCCTTGGACTTAGACATACACTTTCACAAAACACTATCATTTGATTAAATGAATTCACCCACTACCACGATTGACTAAGGATTCCATTAATGGGTGATGAGGTATAAATGTTGGCCTCATAATTTGAATTTTTTTACCTTTCCATTACCACCTACAACCCTTATTATTATGGTATTAATTTTATCATGTGATGAATTATTTTTTATCCTAGTTAATTATAATTATGTATTCCTATTTTTATTCTATGTTAAAAAAGGATTTTAATGCTAATAATTGGGGTGGAAAGAATCATTTTTTTGAAGTAGGGTAATAATGGATATTCCAACAGATAGAATTGATAAATAATGGGAATAAATACTCACACCTCAGGTAGATTCAAAAAAATCACAACTATAAAATAGTCACAATCCAAAACTACCGCAAAAGAGTTTTGGAGGACTGATGGTAACAAGGAAAATAATACTCTGCTAGACACACTTGTTCCCTATTTCAGATATTTTTAAAGGGAATCACAACATGCTCTATTGATCACATCAGAAGCTATGAAGATGGAGACTCCTGTTATATGGTTACTTCCTCAAATGTCTAATGGATAAGCTATTCTATTAAATCTAACTGTACTTTAATTTATGAACTTGTATTAATAAACTTTCAACAACATTCATGCATGATACCCATGATGTTGAAATTTAGGCATTAGTGTAGATATATCTCTTTGATGTTTATTAGAAATTTTTTTGAATGCACAAATAATATAAGTTCACCCTATTAACAAATGTGTTGTTGCTATTTGTGAATGATATTATGAGTTTTAGAGTTCTATCCTCCAGAGAGTTGGCCACTCAATTAAGGAACCAAAATAGTAGATTAGAAATAAATAGCTTGATTTTTTTTTTGTTATTATGAATCATTGTGTTTGTTTTTAAGTAATTTTGTCTTTTAAATGAGGTGAATCATTAAGTTTATACCTACAATTTAGTTGTTTGTTGTGTCTATATTGTTTGATAAAGAATTATGTTTTGTAGAAGCAAAAATTAGTACATAGTTTTAACTTTAAAAAATGATTATTTGAAAATTTTGGAAGAATTTGGTAGTATAGCATTGTTTTTAGAAGAATAGTTAAGTATTTTTAAATTTTCATTTTGAACAGTCAAGTAGCTAGAAACTTTGTTTCCTTTTTGCAGCAGTTCTTGAGTGCTTTCTATAGATTAAATTTCAAAATGTTTTCAATAGTTCCAAATTATTTCTTAGTTAGATTTTATTTTAGCATAAGAAATTCTTCATTTTATATCTCAAAACCACTCATTAGAATAGGGTAACTGAATTCCTATTGCATATATCCTTTGAACACTAGGTTTGAAAAAATAACAATTGATTAAAGTACAAGGTTTGGCGGTGCCTTATCACTTTTTGAAACCATTGCCAAGAATTGTTCTTTACTCTAGGTGTCATTAGGAATCTATTCAAATATTCTAAAAAAAAAAAATCCTTCTACATGGTAAAAAAAAGGGGACTTCACAAAAGATTATTTGTAGAAAACCCCCAACCCTAACATCAAATAACAAACAAAAAGGAAAAGATGTCTTAGATGAAGAAATTTGTCAACAATAGTTGGTTAGGACCTTATGAAGCAGAAGAAATATTTGATAATGGGTTTTTACATATAAACCCAATTGATGGTCTTGCAAGAACACTTCTAGTAAATTGTCACAAATTATGTTTGTACCAAAAACCAACAAGTGAAGAAGAGTTCATCTATATGATCAAAGGATAGACTGAAATTCATTATGTAAAAGGAAGATCCCCTTCACCAAAAAATTTGAGGTAAGTACTCCATGTTAATGTTTCAAAAAATAAATAAATGTATATATGTATCATGTTTCCCTTTGTAGTTCGTGTTTCCTCAAAAAGTGTCCTTTCAATGATGCTCTAGAAGAATGTTTTTTTTTTCTCTAGAAGCATCCTTGTAACAATGCTTTAGAAGAATTTTCATGTTTCCTCCAAAATCATCCCTTCAACGATGCTCTAGAAGAATGTTTGCATTTCCTCCAAAATCATCCTTTCAACGATGCTCCAAAATAATGTTAATGTTTCCTCCTAAAGCATCCTTTCAACAATGCTCCAAAATAATGTTAATGTTTCCTCCTAAAGAATCCTTTCAATGATGCTCCAAAAGAGTGTTTGTGTTTTCTCTAAAAGAATCCTTTCAATGATTCTCTAAAAGAATGCTTGTGTTTCTTTTGGAAGCATATTTCAATAATACTTTGGAAGAACATTCATGTTTCCTTTGATAAATATCATTTCAACAATGCTCTGGAAGGACGTTCATGTTTCCTTTGGAATCATCTTTTCAATGATGTCTCAAAACTTGTTCATGTTTTCTCTAGAGTATGATATTTTGAATCCATTAATAAAGATTTGGAATGTTTATTTTTACAACTCCAAAATAGTATGTGCTAGTTATCCAAAGTGATATATGGATAAATACTTTTGTAGTTCTAGCTACCTCCATCAAATAAGTTGTCTTTTTCTACATTTATAGTTCAAAGTACACAAAATCACTTTAAAGATTAGAAGAAATCAATAAAATTGAATCCCCATCATAATTTTTTCATGTCATAAATTTTAGCCTGAAAATTTTAATTTATGGCGGTGATGGTGGCAAGTATGTACATTTATTCTTAATTGGGAAGGTAATAATTGTTGAAGAATCCAAAATTTGAAGGCACAATCACTTGATATCTTCCAAAAATGAAATAATGAACACAAAATTGTGCCTATAACATATTATGAGAGTTTATAAATTTATATGAGTGTCTTGTATATAAAAGAAATGTAGAGGAGGTAGGAAGGTAGGACTAGACAAATGACTATCCCTCCAAAGGTGTAACACATGTAAGCTCAAATGGCAAGTGTTTGAGCATGTGTCAAGTGTGGATGTAATAGGTATCTCAAAATGTGAGTACATGCGTCTCAACCACATGAAGAGAGAAAAAAGGTAAAATTCCCTAAGTGGAGACTTAACTAGTGTGAATAGGACTCTTATAGGTATGCTAAAAGATAATTAGTTTGATAATATCACTATTTACACTAAAAAACCCCTTAAGTGCAACTTAGGGAGTAATATATGCAAAGGTGATGATGGGTTTCAACTACTAGACCATGTTAGGTGCCCATTTAAAAATTTATTATACATGGATCAAAGGATAAAACAAAAAGGGAAATAAAACTCCTCTCCAAAAGAGAAATGATACAAAGTGAATTCACAAGTGAAGAAGATAGAAGATAGAAGGACTCATGATGCCCTCCCAAGGACTACTTCTAGCACAATATACATTGAATGCTCCCCCATGGGAGAGAAAAGAGAGAAGGTCCACATAACCCCCCAAAAGGTGAGAAGGAAAGAACTCCATTTGAGGAAATCATCCCTCCAAAAACTGAGATGAGAAGATAAACCATGTAACCTCCCCTCAAAATGATAATTGTAATGTTAGTAGACACTCAAAAATGGATGTTGAAGATGATCCATAATTATTGAACAACATTTCTCCCCTTGGGAAGAAACAACACCACAAATGTGTGCAAGATGGATTCTCATTCTAGATAGGAATATGTAGGAAGCACGATGAAGGTATTTGAATTTTTCACATGATCTAAAGACCTATATGATGACCATGATGATGTATTTGAATGATTCTCAAGGATCTCCAAGATAATGCTAAACCGTGACATATTCTGATAGAATGAATTGGGTACATATAGGATTCAAGTACATGAACCATGGATGTAGGGTGATGACTGGACTAATGAGAATCTGATATTGCTACATACAATATCAAAATGGATGATGAGCGAGTCAGATATGTCAACTCACAAATATCTACAAAATTTGTCATTATAGAAGTTGATGTGGGAAAGGTAAGAGAAAGATAAAAAGATGTCATGACAATAATGTGCATGTGATTGTCATCAAATAGAAGACCAATGTCCTCAATTTTGTCTTCTAAATCAACAATATAGGATTCTACAAACAAAGATGATATGTTTGGTAGAAATGTTTCCCAATGTGACAAATCTAGAAAATTGATACCAATGTCCTAGTGCACATAATCACTAGAATCCATAGAGATATCAACTTTGGATTTAAATCTAGAAAATTAGGGAATGGAAAAGGATTTGTCTTGAACAAGATTTGGATGAGATTTTGTGATACATGAGGATAAAATTCATCCCCATGTTTATTACTCCCACAATATGCACATTTCATTTTTTAGTTCTTAGACATGAGAAAAATCAATATGAAATGCAAATTTATCCCCCCAAGATGATTAGTTCTATAACATATCCCCCCAAAAAAATATGTGCAAGAAAAAATTACAATGTCGTTGAGATTGGATGCCTAAATCAATTGTTTATAATACATGGTGATTTTTAAAATTACTGATGAAATGAGTTGTCCAAATATTAAAATTACAATTATATATTGATTCCTTGCAAAACTATGATATGTTTCAAAAAAAATTGCAAAATTTTAATAATTGGAGTGAAAGTTATGCCCCATTAAAGTTTGTATACAAAATATGACTTCAAAGGCCAAAAATAGTTAAAAAATAGCACAATTTTGGAAAAATAACTACCATAGTGTTCTTGATGGTACCAAATTTTTGTCAAGGCTATTCAAGTTTGAAAAAAAACCTCCTTGTTTGAAATATATTGCAAAAATAAAATATCCCCTTACAAGCTTTGATAGCTACTTGACAATTAACTAACCATTTAGCATAAATTTGATGGTTTGAAAAAAAAAGATAATTTTGACCATTGTTGGAAGGTGGAGATAGCTAGAGAGGAATCACCCTTGATGGGTGTTGGATATCAAGGTGAAACTTAAAGCAATGTGAACTTAAAAATGTGATTTCAAATATGAAATTATGTATTCAAGATTACCAATTATGTGATTAGCGTATCCAAGAATGAAAGAAAAACAATAATACCACAAGTTGAGAAACACAAGTGACACAAGATATACATGGAGAAACCCTTATGAAAAAAACTCCACACCCAAAGAGATGTAATGCTTTTATTAATCTTCAAATGAAGTACACATAAATACAACACCCCTCTTTGAATTTTTGTAACACTTCATTACTCTAACAACTTTCAAAAAAACTTATGAAACCACTATCTCAAGGCTCCAATATATAGATATTTATGGGAGAGAATACCATTGTGGTATCCCAAAACAACAAGCATAAACCACCTAGAAAAACCCACACCCCTCTTAGTGGACAAGCCATAAACATAGTGAAAATTATTAAATGATCACAATGCCTTAACATGGGAGCCTAACCCATAGCCAATCACAATTGGTGAAGCCTGAGTGCTCCATTAATCTCTGATGGCTTCAACGGATCATACCCAGAACATACAAACTTGGGCGCCCAACCTAGGATAACATGCAAATTGTGTAAGTCAACATGAAAGAACATGCATTTTTGGGTGGTTCCCACCTAGAAAGTGGATGCCTAGATGGAATATTCTCCTGGTATGCTCTATAACCATCACCTTAGTGGATCCACTTCTATGAATATAATTAAATTTTGTCATAGGAAAAATAAATAATAAATATTTTTCCTCTCATGTTCTCTAGGACACTTCCCAAAGAACGTGGAGACACATAAAATCAACTTAGGATAACAATTATAATGTAACCTATCCTAACATTCTCCCACTTGACGTTATAAATTACAATTAAATGCATGAGGTACATTAAAATTATAATCAAGTATAGTGATCAAGGCCCATGGCCTTCTTGCACCAAGAGAACTTATTCGTGGTCACTAGCTTTGTGCGAGAATCTTCAACATTATCCAAAGTGTCAACCTTCTCAATCAAGACCTTACCATTCTCAACCATTTCTCACACAAAGTGATATTGAACATCAACATGCTTATTACAAGCATGATACATAGGAGTTTTTGCCAAACATATGGCATTCTAACTGTCACATCCAATCCTCACGATCCTACAATCAAGACTAATACCTTTACCAAGTCTTTGTAACCAAACCGCCTCCTTAGATGCATGTGTAGAAACCATGTACTCTGCTTTAGTGGTGGAAAATGTAACCATAGGTTTTTTTTAATCATCCAACTCATTGCACCTCCAAAAAAAGTAAAAACATAGCCACTAGTGGACCTTCGACTGTCCAAGTCACCTGCCCAATATGCATCAACAAAACCCTATATGTCCAATGAATTAACCACATCATTAGTACCATGATAAACCAAATAATAATCAAATGTACCACGTGAATATCTAAACAAAATTTTAACAAAAGTCCAATGCTCTCTACCAGGGTTAGACATAAACTTGCTCAAAACTCTCACTGCTTGGGATATATCTGGTCTAGTGAAAACTATTGCATGCATCAAACTACCAATGACATTGGGATAAGGAAATTTAGACATCTATTCAAAATCATCATCAAAATTAGGGCACACGTCTAAATTCAACTTAGTACCAACCAAAAATGAAATATTTACTCATTTATGGTCATGCATACTAAACCTCTATAAAATGGTGTCAACATACTTACTTTGACTTAACCAAAGCTTTCTATGAACCTGATCCCTACTAATCTCTATCCAAATGATATATTTAGTAGCCCCCAAATCCTTCATATCAAACATTCCAGAAAGCTGAGTCTTAAGCTACCTAATCATCACCTTGTTGTTACCCATAAAAAAACATGTCATCAAAATACAAGACAATGATTAGTATCTGATCATCAATAGTCTTAACATAAACACACTGATCCTCTTTTCTTCTAAAAAATCCAACTTCAATGCAAAGACATCAAAATTCTAGTACCACATTCTGGGTGACTGTTTCAAACCATATAGTGACTGTTTTAACCTACAAACCAAGTGTTCTTTTCCTTTCACAATAAAACTATCAGGCTGTCACATATAAATTTCCTCCTCAAGATCCCCATGCAAGAAAGCAGTTTTAACATCTATTTGCTCTATTTCAAAATTATAAGCAACAAAAATAGATAATAGGAATCTAATAGAAGTTAACCTAGCAACAAGAGATAAAATTTCACTGAAACCAAATCCTTCTCTTTGGGAGTAGCCCTTGGCCACCAGTCTGGCCTTATACTGCTCTAACCAACCATCTACACCAAATTTATTTTTAAATACCCACTAGAAACCAATGGGCTTCCTTCCTTTGGGAAAAATAATAAGATCCCAAGTATCACAACTATCCAAAGCCATCATATCATCCTACATGGCCTACATCTAAGACTCACTTTCCTATGAATAAAGAGCCTCCCTAAAATATGTTGGTTCATTGTCAGTACTCAACAAAGCAAATACACAATGAAAATCTGGTGGGCTAAAACTGTCAATTGGATTTCATTATCTTGTGGATCTTCTCAAGGTAGGAGTAAGGGGATATTCTTGTTCTTCTTCTTTTGTATGCTCATAGAGCACATCATCTTAACTCTTTGAAATCTCTTCTTCTTATCCATCCTCTAATCCATTTGGTTGATCTTCCACATGTGCATTTTCCTGCTTTTCTATCTTTATCTAGAAGTGCATTATTTTTGTCTTATCTTTCTCCTTTGATTGTTCTTCACTTGAGTAAGCTCTAAACTCCTTGAAAATCACATCTCTAAAGAAAACCATTTTATGAGTTAGTGGATTCCAAAGCTTATAACCTTTTACATTCTCACCATAACCAACAAACATGTATTTCTATGCTTTTGGATCCAATTTAGATTTCTTCTCTTGAGGCGCATGAACAAAAGCCTCACAACCAAAGAACCTTAAATGTGAAGCAAAAGGATTTCTACCTATCCACACTTCATAAGGAGCTTTATCAAAAAGAGCTAAATAGGGAGATCTATTAATCAAATAACATGTAGTACTTACAACTTCTGCCTAAAAGCATATATCAAGCTTAGCACCACTCAACATGCTCCTAGCTCTTTTCGTCAAGGTTCAATTCATTCTTTCTATTACCATACTTTTTTGGGGTGTATAAGGAGAAGTATTTTTCCAAAAAATACATGCATGCTTACAGAACTCATCAAATTCCCTAGAAAAATATTCACCCCCATTGTTAGATCTCATCACCCTTATCTTATAATCTATTTTCTTCTCGACAAAGGCTTTAAATTCCTTAAACTTAGTGAAAACCTCAAATTTTGCATGCATAAAATAAATATAGGTGTATCTTGAGACATCATAAATGAAAGTAACATAATAATGAGATTCTCTAAAAGAGTCAACATCCATTGGTCCAAACACATTCGAATGAATGATCTCTAATAATCTCTTAGCTTTGTTAGTTCCATTAGGAAATGATGATCTATTTTGTTTACCAAACACACAATGCTCACATAAATTATTTTTACCAATAGAATAATCAGAAATACCATCTACCAACTTTTTATTCAAAATAGTCTTAAGACCCTTTTCACTTAAGTGACCCAATCTATGGTGCCACAACATACATGCATTTTTAGTGCCAGTTACATTGGCAGAGTTACAAAAAGTGGAGGCATTCAACCTAAAAAAAGTCCCTATTTGAAATCCTTTAGCAATCACCAAATTTCCTCTTACCAACCTGCAACCAGACTTATCAAATGTCACATGCATTTTAGAATCATTCAACTTGTATACTAAAAGTAAATTTATCGCAAGTCTTGGAATATGCAAAACATCACCAAGGGTTTTAACCCTTCCATCACCGAAACACAACTTTACCTTTCCCTTACCAACAATCTTCTTCATGTTGTTATCACCAAGGAAAACTTATCCCCCATCATAAGTTGAATATGAAGTAAACCACTCCTTGTAAGGAGTCATATGGTAGGAGCAACTTAAATCAATAAGCCAAGCATCATTACTAATAGTGTTAGCAAAAATAAACAAAGCGTCAAAATTACCTTCTTCTGAGGACTTTTTTGTGGAAGTATATGAACTATTTTTCTTGTTTTTGTACTCCTTCACATGCCCTCTCTTACCACAATTCCAACACTTTACTCTACTCTTCCTAGGGTTTTACAATGTCCTTTAGACTTGTCTCTCTTTTTATCCCCTTTAGGTCCTCCTTTTTCTTTGGACCTTCCTCGCACATGCAAGGCATCTTGGGATCCTACATTCATGGAATTTATTCTCATTTCTTTTGAAAGAAGTGTAGCAATGAGATTATCCATCTTTGGCACTACAACACCACCAATTATGGTAACAATTAGATTTTTTCCAAGATTTTGGTAAAGAACAAAGCAATAATATGCATTTATCTTCTTCTTCTATCTTAACATCTACATATGCAAGCTAACTTATAACCGTACTAAAAGCATTTAAACATTCTACAAAAGAGTCACCATCCTTCATTTTCAAAGAATATAAATGTCTTTTTGAGATACAATTTATTAGTTAGACTTTTAGTTTGATAAATATCACTTATCCTCTTCCACAACTTGTATGTGGTAGATTCTTTTGAAACATTCAAGAGGATGGAATTTGCAAGACACAACCAAATGGTTCCTCATGCCTTGTCCATTTGCAACCAATCTTCATCAAACACACCAAATGGTTTCTTTTCATTTGAAATTGCCAATCATTGATTTCTCTCTTCAAGGAGATCTTCCATCTTCAACTTCCACATCTCGTAACCAGTGCCATTGAATTTCTCAATATTTAGATGGGAGGTAGAAGCCATGATTTTCAATCTTCTTCACAAATATGCAAAACCCACAAAGCAAAGCTCCCACTATAACAAACAAATATTGAACACTTAAGAGAAATGCATCCCTCTCTCAATAGAACCGTTAGCTTTGATACCAAATGTTGGATATCAAGGTGAAACTTGCAGCAATATGAACTTAAAAATGTGATTGCAAATATGAAATTATGTATTCAAGATTACCAATTATATGATTATATAATTAGCATATCCAAGAATGAAAGAAAAATAATCAATACCACAAGTCGAGAAACATAAGTGACAAAAGATATACGGGAGAAACCCTTGTGGGAAAAAACTCCACACCCGAAGAGATGCAATGCTAATATTAATCTTCAAATGAAGTACACATCAATACAAAAATCCTCTTTGAATTTCTACAACACTTCGTTACTCTAACAACCTATAAACAAACTTATGAAACCACTATCTCAAGGCTCCAATTTATAGATATTTGTGGGAGAGAATACCATTGTGGTATCCCAAAACAACAAGCATAAACCACCTAGAAAAACCCATGCACCTCTTAGTGGACAACCCATAAACATAGTAAAAAATATTAAATGATCACATGGTCTTCACATGGGTGCCTAACCCATAGCCAATCACAATTGGTCAAACCCGAGTGCTCCATTACTCTTCGATAGATCCAACGACTCATACCCATAACACTTTCCAAAGAACGTGGAGACACATAAAATCAACTTAGGATAACAATTATAATGTCACCTATCCTAACAATGGGTTAGTGGGCACATGTAATTACTAATTTTTTGGGGAGGACTCCCTAGTCCAAATCCACCATTATCAAAGAGTTTGTTGTCATGGATATCAAAACCCTATTAGCTAGAATTGTCATACAATAAAGAATAGCAAACATATTTGATTAACATATGTGGAGAGAACCTCAATTACAAGATGAAGCTTGACTTCAAAGGTGTTAATCCTAGACTCTACATCATCTCTCAAATGGCAATATTTCGTGACATATTATCACAAATACCACCATTCAAATTGTCAAATGACACTGAATTTGATGATTTCCAAAAGACAAAAAACAAACAAACATAGAAAAGTGAAAGAATATGATTCACCACACTCCTTAATTTCTATATTGAATAGAATTCTCACTAAATTTTCTTAGTTGTAGGCTATATCACCATGGGAGGAAATTAATAGGTAGTTAAGAGCACTCTGTGTAAGCCCACTTTGATTTGCTTGTGAAGGTTTTGATGGGTCAAGCAACTAGATTTGATAGAAGATGAAGGTTGTTTTTGTAGAGGGGAATTGTAATGTAAATTTGATGGAGATCCCTGAGCATGAACTTCAAAGAAGAGGCCATGACCTTGCACAATATAATAGGCCAAAAATTTGAGGGTTGATGCTCTTGGAAGGTTTTCTTTGCACAAATATATATCCACCCAACCTTGTTGAGCAACTCGCCTTCAATTGAAATTGTGGTGGAGGCATTCACTCTACTCCTCCTCTCTTCTGGTAATGTGATTGTCTCTTGCCTTGATCATTTCATGCAACTAATGAATGATGAGATATTTTTACTTCAAGAAAATATCAACCAGTTGAGAGTGAGTAGCAAAGGATGAATATTGCTTTCAACGGTGCACACTCTCCTAATTCTACACCACACCCAAGTAATCCAAGGTTGAGCTTCTTAATGTAGATTATATTGTGAAGATGACAAAGGTGTTGGTGAAGTTCCAATTTCCTATTGAAGAACTCAATTCTTTCTCTAGAGATCCCACACAGTGCTAGGTGATTATGGAGAGGATAGTGATTTTCCAAAACAATCATCTTGTGGATTTTGTAACCTTGCAAATAGGTCGAATAGGAAAAAATGTAGCAAAAAAAGGTTTTTGGCCAAAATGGTGAAATGGGTAAAGGGCTATTCAACCCTCTATTTAATTTTTTATTTTTTGCAACCTTTTCATATAATATGGATTTATATTGTATTTTCAAGTACAAAGGAAAAAATTGAAAGTAACCGAACTTGATGAAAACAAAAGGTATTTCTTGTTTCGTAGGCTTTTTGGACTCAATGGTGATGTGTATTTGGATCCACAATGATCCAATGATAGGGCTAAGTGCTAGAGTCACCTTGATTCAAAAAGGGATGTGCAATCATGGATCTAATATTATGGAGAAGCCAAAATTTGAAAGCGCAATCACTTGATATCTTCCACTAGTGAAACAATGAACACAAAATCATACATTTCATATATTAGGAGAGTGTGTAAATGTACAATGAGTCCCTTGTAAATAAAGGTAAGATCTAGAGGAGGTAGGAAGGTAGGACTAAACGACTGACTACCCCTCCAAAGGTGCAACACTTGTAATCTCAAATGATAAGTGTTTAATCATGCGTCAAGAGTGCACATTGTAATAGGTGTCTCAAAAGGTGAGTGCATGTGTCTCAAACACATGAAGTAAGACAAAAAAGCTAAAATTCCCTAAGTGGGGACTTAATTAGTGTGAATAAGACTCTCCTAGGTAGGCTAAAATCTAACTAGTTTGATAGTGTAACTATTTACACTAACAATAATTACTATTATATAGTCAATTAATCCACATGATTTTCCCAACCATGATAAATCAACCATTAATAAGTTATGTCACCCTACTTTGACTAACAAAAAGGAAGGGTGGAAAAACAACTTACATGAATCACCATTAGGATATTTTAATATCAAATAAGCCCAACCACCTCTCTCATCCTCTGCTAATCAAACCTCATATTAAAGTCATTCCACATTTTCCATAGATATTTGCAATAAAGCCCTATGAATTTTGATAAAGCAGTCCACTTGTAATAGCACTATACCTTAGTAAACTCACAAAGGAAACTAGGCGTAAAAAGGAAAGTAAAAATGGATTCTTTTAAGGAATTGTTACAAGACTAGACATCAATTGATATCTTCTAGGCTACAAGGTGGTTGAATTTTTTGCAAAAATTAAAGGGTATAATACAAAGATGGTAGAAGATTTTTTTTAGAACCACTCCATAGGTTACACTACAGTCTTAGGGCACAAATTTAATGTTATTCTTGAAACCGTCACTCAATTATCTAAAATTTCTATAGAAGTTATTAATCTCTATAATGAAAATCAAATGACATATCAAGAGGTAATAAAAAAGCTTTAAAAGGGACGAGAATCCCTTCCTTGATTGGTGATCAGTAAAAAGGGAGAAAATAAGGGTATTAATGGGGAGATAACTCCTGAGCCCTAAAAATCTATAGTCATATGGATGATGAAATACTTTACTTGTAAGGGAAATTTAGTATAATTATGGGACCAACATTCAAATGTTGGCCCACCTATGCCACAATGAAGAGATCCCTACTTTAAAAATTGACATCTCTTCATATTTATTTGAATCTTTTAATTTAATGATAGAAAAATATCAAAAGGGAAACGATCCTCTGAAGCATCATGGACTTATCACCTATTGTATAAACATCAAATTCTAAAAAAATATAAAATTGATAGTAAATGGATAAAGTTTTATAAATTTTTGAAAAATAACAATAAAAAATACAATTGGGGGAAACCTTTGAATTTGTCCCTATAGAAACTTCTCCAAACGTAAAACAATAAATTTTTTAGGCCTATATTTTTCTAAATAAACATGAAGAATCTTAGGACCTAATTCAATTGTCTATACACAAAAAACATCACAAGAGAACACAACATAGAAAATCCATGATCAACAAAAAGAGGATAGAAATAATTCTTTGAAGATGAAGAAACAAAGCAACTAGATGAAGAGATGACAAGAATAAAAATAAGGGCATAAAGTTCTCCTCCTTCCCATCAAAGGAGAAAGTGTCAAAAGTCAAAATCAGCCTCTAATATTGGAAAACCCAAATTACAAGAAACCCTCAAAGAGATGGCTCCACAAGACACCTCCACTATAATACCTTCAAAGGTACATGAATCACTAATTAATGAAGTTCAACAATACAAGGGGTTAGTCCAATTTAGGAGAAAGAAACAATAATGACTCCAGAGGAGAGTGAAAATGAAGTTTCTCTATAGCGGAGCCCAACTAGGGGAAAGGCTCCCATGGTAAATCTATAAGAAGATGAAGAGAGAGTTCATAAATAAATTCAACATGTAATTTAGTTGTCTAAAGTGTAGTATATAAATTTTTAGACAAAACATGAGAGAGAAACTAAAAATATTATTTGTAGAGAGATACAAATAAATTTTGTACTTAAAGGAGTAGAAAATCCAACCACAAGAAATATCCATAGAACATCCCAAAAAGGAGGGTATTTAAGAATTTTTTCTAAAAAAGGATAAGAAAAAATTGTATGATGAGTTGGTAGATTTACGATGCAAGTACTTTCAATTGGAAGAAGCTAAAATAAAATCCTACAAAATAGGATAATTACTTCTTGCATGTAGAAAACCCTTGAGGATGTATATCATGTTCTTGAATGAGAATATATTGAGATGGAAGTTGTTGAGAATTTCTTGTAACTTGTCCCATGTTCCAAATGATAATGAATTCTTGGAGGTCTACAGAATCACTACTTTGGAACAACAAAATTTATTGTGTGAATTTTTTACATATAATTTATTATCTGATGATGATAAATATGTCCTTGTTAATTTTTTTTGTGGGAGAGGTACAAATAAGGCCATTTATCTCCACAATGTAGACTAAGGTAGCATGACAAGAAAGAGAAAAATAATATTAATCAAGAAGAAAAGGTTGTAGGGTTGTTGATGATACACTAGCATCATAATCTATAGGCCTTCCAAAGCCAATTTGAAATAACACCCTACTATGATTTACCAATATACTAATAGCTTGAAGTAATGTTATGAAACTCTACAAATTTTATTCTTCATTTACCTAAAGTAGCTCTTATGATTTGCGAAGAATGGTATAATTATTTACCCATGTAACTCAAGAAAAAATAGTCATCTATCTAGGGAATATCATGTGGTCCCTCTAGAGAGCCAAAGTATTTGTAGAATTACCAATTTATGGAAAAATGTATTGAAATGAGGTTAAAGCCTCCTCTTCTTCTTCAACGAATCACTCCATTGTGTGTCAATAGTGAATAGTTTAAGTGGGAATTTGAAAGGTGGAAAAAAAGCGTGGAAAATGGTAGAAAATACATTACCAATCCTAGAGAAATGGATCCCTTTGCCCATGTGGTATATGACAAAAACTAAAAGTTTGAAGAATATTGTAACATATGAGAAGCAAACAAATAGTGGCAATCAGACAAACAATAGGTGGGGAAGTTTATATAAAATAAGAAAGAGGACATGTTTACTATGTCTAGGGGAGAGTGATGAGGTATAAATTTTAGCCTTGTAATTTGAAAAATATTACCTTCCCATTACCACCTAAAACTCCTATCATGATGGTATTAATTTGATTGCGTGATGAATTATTTACTCATCCCAGTTAATAATATTTTTTGTATGCATGTTTTCTATTTTGTGTTGAAAAGGGATTTTAATGCTAATAATAATGGTGGAAAGATTCATTTTTTGTGAATCAAGATAATAAAGGATGTTTCAGCAAACAAACTCCATGAAGAATGAGAAGAAATGTCCACACGTCAAGCAAATTCCAAACAATTGCAACTTTGAAATAATTTCAATCCAAAACTAGTGTGGAAGAGTTTTAGAGGAGTGACGATAACAAGGAAAAGAATACTCTGCTAGAGACACTTGTCCCCTATCTTGTAGAGTATTGAAGGGAATCACAACATGGTCTATTAATAACCCTAGAAGTTGTGAAGATGGAGACTCTTTCTTTATGATAACTTCCTCAAATCTTTGATGGGTAAACTATTTTATTAAATACAATTGTACTTGAATTTATGAATTTCTATTAATGGAATCTCAATATCATTCGTGCATAATATCCATGATACCGAATTTTAGGCATTGGACCATATATATATGATGTTCATTAGACATAACTTATTTTGACTATAAATAATATAATTCACTTTAAACCTCAAATATATTATTTTCAAATTTGTTGCTTCTATTCATGAATGATCTTGTGAGTTTTAGAGTTATATCCTCTAGAGAGTTGGTCACTCAATTGAGGAACCAAAATAACATATTAGAGATAAGTAGTTTGATTTTTCACTATTATTATGAATCATTGTGTCTGTGTTTAAGTAATTATGTTCTATAAATGAGGTGAATAATTGAGTTTGCACTTATAGGTTAGTTATTTATGTTGCATGTATTGTTCCATGTGTGTCATTATGCTAGTATGATAAAGCTTTATGCTATGTAGAAGCATAAATTAGTACATAATTGTAGCATAAGCAATTTTATTATTTCAAAAATATTGGAAGAATTTCATAATATATCATTATTTGTAGAAGAATAGTTAAGTATTTTTAGAATTTCATTTCTAATGATCAAGTAGCTAGAGGCTTTACATATTTTCTATAGAAACTTTTGAGTGTTTTATATAGATTAAATTTCAAAATATTTTCAATAGATTGAAATATTCCAAATTCTTTCTTAGTTATATTTCATTTTAGCATAGCACTTATTTATTTCCTAGTTTAAAACCTCTCATTATAATAGGGTACCTAACTTCCTATTACATATAGCCTTTGGACACCTCCCGATTTAAAAAAATAATAATTGATTAAAGTATAAGGTTTGACATCTTGACAATTGGCTCAAATTTGAATGTGATAAAATTGCATGAAACTTTGGGCCCACACTAGGCCTTCAACCTATATATAAGGTGGAAAAATTCATTAGTTTGGATGACATTTTTATATCAAATCAATAAACCCTAAATTGTAGAGTCAAGAACTTTGGATAGTTGGATTTAAGGATGAAGCCCTTAGGTTTCAAAGATCAATAGACAAAACCCTATTATTTTTCTATATTTCAGAGGATGAAATGCATTTATATTGTTGAGGGAAAATTTACACAAAGTTTGCATTTGCACTTCAAGTTTGAAACATTCAATAGTGGTGAAGGTCTTAGTGTTTATAAATTTTAGAATTCTAAGTATTTTCTTAATATATTTGTGATTATTGTAATCTTAGCTATCAAAAAACACCTTAACATAAAAATATTTATAATCATCCAATAAATTATTTGAATTTAAAATAGTTTATTATAGCTATTTTATGAGTAATTTGTATGAATGTGTGTTGTGAATCTTTTAGATTTAATTATTTTGGTTGAGAATTGTTACAATATTTTAGAATTTTTGCATAATATTTAGCTAATTTTCATTACAAATACACATATACAGTTTATTCACCATTCACGCACACACAAGATATAATTATTTCTCTATTATATTTATCATAATCTTATTTAATAGTATTTGTACATCAATGGTTACACCCTTATTTTACCATTAAATTCATTACATTTAGTATGGTCATAGTATTATTATAGCCTTTCTAATTATAGGGATGTGTCTTTGGGCTTGTTCCTTCATAGCTATGCCCTTCAAAAGTCACTACAAAGTATGTGCTTGTACTTTAATGTTGCTTCTTTTGTCTTGCAATAACTTTCTTTGCATCCTATTCTTAGGGGATATTCCTATCTAATTTTAGCCTTTGGTTCCCTTATGGGGTTTCACCATTGGCCTCCATTAGGCCACCCTTTTGGGTTTTCAACCTAATGAGAATCTAAACTTTGCTTTGAATCCTAACAACATTCTCCCCCCACTTGAACCATTGTCTCATCCTTGGGATATTTCTCAAATTCACAAAAATCAAGGGAATCCTTCCCACTGCATCATAGAAAATCTAAACCATTGTTCCAAAGAAAGCCTTATCTTTTAGATATGCATCAAATTCTCCAAAAAAATTAAACTTTTAGAATAGTTTTAGAGACACCCAAAAATCCAAACTAAAGGAGTTAGAGAAGTAGAATATTATTATATGTAATCTAAATTTGATTGTATGATGTTCTCCAAGAAGAATTTGCTTGGAAAATGTGTTTCACATAAGTCAAAATGTCAATATATCCTCATTCTATAGTAGTTAATATGAAGCTCTACTAAGGATCAAATAATCTACTAGACCTCATGGAAGAGGCTCACTAATTGTGATAGATGGACATTTAGTATCAAACTCAACTTTTTCTTTTGATGAATTAGTTTGGACTTTTGTTCTTTAATTTGGTATGCTAAGACTCACAATTTCCATTTTTAGTTGAGAACCATGTACATTAATCATTGCAAAGAGACCTAAATTATTTGATTTTATATTATATCAATTTGGGTTTTCTAAGTGTGTGTAATATGTAGCCAATTTACACAATACTAGTATAGAGCAAAAACATATTTTCATTTCATTATTCAATTCCTTATGGTCATTCCCCCACTTTTTTTTAATCTACCCAATTTTTTTTTATCTCATATTCTTTGATGATCTAATCTTTCATTTTCTTTTTATCTTTCTCCAATTAGTTCATTTGGTTAAGTAATATATGCATCCCATCCTCTAATTATTGTGTAGTCTCTATAAAAGGGTCACTAATAAACTTGTATCTATGGTTGTGTTGGTTGTATCTTTCTTAGCATATTCTTTATAGTGTCCTTTGTAGATAAGCATCATTGCATTAAAAGATGTTTATCACTATTAATGGAGACTTTTTTTTGAGCTTCTAAATGTGTGAAATCTGTGTAAGATCAACATGTAGGTTCTATGGTGCAATGATAAGTATATTTGGTCCCATGGTGACCACTGGCTATCTATTTTTATCTATCCATACATTAACAAAAAAATATAAACTAAAGTCCAAGGTTTTATAATTTTTTGTAATAGATCCTAGTGTGGCATAGTTAAAAAGGAGAACTTAGATGTGTAATAAGTAAAGTCCACATTAAAAAATTAAACAACCACCATTATACATAATATGCTTCATGCTTCATACATATACTTCATGTGTCCATGTGTATGCTTCATGATTCTTGTGCATACTTAATGCATTAACTGTATGCTTCATGCTTCCTATGTATACTTCATGTATTACGTGTATTCATGTGTATGACTCATGCTTCCTATGTATACTTCACATGTTCACGTGTATGCTTAATGCTTCCGATGCAATGTAGCTCAGATCAATTCGACATGTTTGGGTGTGAAACAAGATGTTTCCTAGCGTAAACATACCCATTTGAACATGTTCAAATTGTCGGCTTGGTATCACAAGTTACAGAATGAAAGTTACACCCCTTTGAAACTTACACTGCATGAATTTGACACTTTTTCCATCAACTAAAAACTCGACACCACGGGAAAATGCCTCAGGGATATAAAAAATTGAGAGGGGTTATTGTAGAGGGGCCTTAAATGATCCCATACCCTCTAACGGAATGGTTCTAAGTGACATGATGTCCGAGTAATATATCATCAAAGATTGTTGCCTTTTTTCACTTTGGACTCTTAAGGGATATCATTGGTACAATGTAGCTCAGACTGTTTCAACATGTTTGGGTGTGAAACAAGACCATTCCTAGCCTAAACCTACCCATCCAAACATGTTGGAACTGTCGATTTGGTTGCATGAGTTATAGAACGAAAGTTACACCCCTTTGCAACTTTACAATGCATGCATTTGACACTTTTTCCATCAACTAAAAACTTGACACCATGGGAAAATGTCTCAAAAATATGAAAAACCAAGAGAGGTTATTGTAGAGGGACCCTACATGATCTCGTATCCTCTAAAAAAAATGTTTCTAATTGAAACAATGTCTAAGTAACAACTCGTCAAAGATTGCTACTTTTTTGCACTTTGGACTCTTAAGGTATATCGCCGGTACAATATAGCTCAAATTGTTTTGGCATGTTTGGGTGAAAAATAAGACCATTCCTAGCCTAAATGTACCCATCCAAATGTGTTGGAACTATTGGTTTGGTCACACGAGTTGCAGAATGAAATTTACACCCCTTTGAAATTTTACACTGCATGCATTTGACACTTTTTCCATCAACTGAAAACTTGACACCATGGGAAAACGCCTCAAAGATATAAAAAACTGAGAGAGGTTATTGTAGAGGGTCCCTATATGATATCGTACCCTTTGATATAATTTTTCTAAGCAACATGATGTCCATGTATCAACTCGTCAAATATTATACCTTTTTACACTTTGGACTCTTAAAGGATATTGTCAATACAATGTAGCTCAAACTATTTCGACATGTTTGGGTGTGAAACAAGACCAAGATTAACCTAAAAATACCCATTCAAACATGTTGGAATTTTTAGTTTGGTCACATGAGTTGCAGAATGAAAGTTACACCCCTTTGAAACTTTACACTGCATGCATTTGACACTTTTCCATCAACTAAAAACTTGACACCATGGGAAAACACCTCAGAGATATCAAAAAATGAGAGAGGTTATTGTAGAGGGGCCCTACATGATCCCATAACCTCTAACAAAATATTTCTAAGTGACATGACTTTCGAGTAACAACTCATCAAATATTGCTACCTTTTTGCACTTTGAACTCTTAAGGGATATCACTAGTACACTATCTCAAAATGTTTCAACATGTTTGGGTGTGAAACATGACTGTGCCTAGCCTAGATATACCCATATGGATATGTTGGAACTATTATTTTGGTCGTACAAGTTGTAGAACACAAGTTAGAACCCTTTGCAACTTTACACTACATGCAAGGAATATGACAAGTATATTGGTCAAGAAGGACAATCAAAGGGATAAAGGAGGGAAGATTTAAAGGACAACAATTATATCACTAATACAAATTTCTAATCATCAGTGGCCATGAGACAATGAGGGATAGCAATAAATATGACAGGTGGCAGGGAGAACAAAATCAATACAATAACCTTGGTTAAAGTAGGACAATAGTCAAAGGGTAGATAAACCATGACGAGGTGAAGGCTGTGCTATTTATTATGCATAATAATATGCATATAGTGGATAATCATGTGTTGAGAAGGGTACGCTAATAATCTTTCAACCACTAATATAGTCTAACTATCAACTACAATATATGACTTAGAATGAAGTTGAGGTATAAATCTACGAAAGAATGTGATTTAAAAAATTTAAACTTTAAAATATATGTGCTTTACAAGCCAGAAAATAGTGACCAATAACATGGCTTTAAAAATTCAATGTGCATACTTACAAATAAATCCAACGAACCATCTGATTCTGATCTACTCTTTATTATGTCAAGTATTTCCTCATGGTCAAACTCATGCACCTTCCACAAGTTCTTGTTCATAGGTCTGCCCTGATATTTGATCAAATGAATGTTGGCTGCCACAACAAGGTTATAGTAGTGAAAAATATTTTGATGTGTGTCGAAGTCCTCAAACAACTAAACTGGAGCATTCTTAATTGGGTACCTTCTAAGCCATGTTCCAGTAATAACCACTGAACTTGTAGGAAATTCTATGTTTTCTCCATCTATAACTGGGGCCTCCAATTTATTTTTGGCCTCGATACAACAACACAAGTAATAATTTGTTCCCTCTTCATTGTATTGATCTACAATCACTGCATAAACATGCCTCACATTGATATGTTCATCCAGTTAGATGTATTTAATGAACATCACAATAAAACTACAAAGTAAGATAAAAGTAGGAATTTTGTATTAACTATGCAAGAAGGTATATTACTTGGTTCTAGTAGATCTGATACATGATCAAAGTCAACAAATGATTGCATCTCTATGATTTGTAGAGCCGATGAGAGTTAATATGTGTCAAGTGGGGTTATAATTTTTAAAGACCAATTGTCAACCCACTCTTTTGAGTCACAATCATTCCATGCTTGAAGTTGAACCATAGAAAATAGAGGGGTTTATGATGTGGGTTAAGTATGGGAATGAGAGACCTATTTTCCTTTATTTCATTAGGAAATGAGATCCCTACAAAGAATTTACTAACAACCTTTAGGTGAATCAAGTCAATGTGATAATCTTTAGATTTCCTTATGATTGAAGGATGGAGGTCAATGTCAAAAAACACTTTGGGGAGAAAAAACTAAAAAATAGAAAATCAACTCCAAAATACAATCTAACACTTGAAACAAAAATATTAAACTTAATATTTGTAGAACCAAAAAACCAAATGCAGATCTGAGAAGGGTAGAAATGTGTTTACCAATCACCAAGAGGTAGTTTCTGAAGGTTGACTGGGACTCATTCGCCCATGGGTGAAAGGGTATTTTCTCATGGTTTTTATGCAACTTTCAAGAGCCTCTAACATAGACATGTAGCTTCTGATTTGACTAGGTTTCAGTGTCAAAAAGTCAGAAATCAGATTTGTAGGTGATATTCCATGATTTGACAACTTTGACAAATTTTCAATCTTGCACTTCAAAAGGTCTTCAATCCTTCTTCAACCTAAATCTAGAATCACAAACATAAGAGAGAAAAATGTTTTTTTTAGTGAATGGGGGTTTTCCTTGGTCAAACCTTGTTTTGGTAATCAAACCTTGAATTGAAATAAAGCATGAAAGGGGGAATGAAGAGTGAACAAAGTTATGTTACCACTCAAAAATCCCTTGAATGAAAGCTTGATAATGGAGATCTTAGGAGGTTTGCAACTTGCATGAAATGGGTGAATTGGATGCAAATCTAGATACTTGAAATGATGCTTTGAATTCTTGAATTGATCTTGAAACCTACATCACAATGTCAGCTCCAAAAATATGCATGATGCAAGAAGAATTTGACATGATGAATAGATCTTGATTGTTGTAATAAATATTTGATATGTCTACTCTCAAGAATGCTCTTGATCATCAAATTTGGCTCTTGTGTAGTCACATAAAAATTCTAGGTGAAACTTACTGAAATAACCTTGTATTTATAGGTATGTATCCTTAATTTCTAAAAATTCAAATATCACAAGCCGACATTGAATTATGGATTTGATGTTAAAATACAATAAAATAATAATTTAAATTTAGGTTCAAAGGTCTAGGGAGGACCCATTCACCCATGGGAAAATGGGTCCCAGGTCCATATTCCTAGAACACACATTGCTCAATGTACAATGTTATGTTTAGGCATTAATTATTGTTAGGTTTTCCCTTCGAAAAATGTAATTAATTAGGATTATAAATGAATAAAAGGGATTATTAAGGCATAATTAAGCTCAATTTAATTATGAGGGTCCAAATAAGTGTGAAAATGTAAAGGGATACATTTAACAACACTAAATTAAGGAATTATTAAGCCCATTTTAATCAGGAGGGCCCAAATAAGTGATAAAATGTAAAGGGATACATTTTTCTACACTACAGAAGTGTACATGCAGAACAAAAGAATGCCATCTTCCACGTATGGATAGTCCATGTACCTGCATTGGAGCTTCTAGAAGAGTGTAGCTCACTCGATCCTGTTAGTGTACAATAGTCCTCATATTTTACAATTTTAGTATAATCTACCAACCAAAAAAGTCTATGAACTAAAGAATTACCTTCATTACTTGGACCCATAGTATGATTGCACCACTGGACAATTGATTTTGCATCTGTCAACTTTGGACTATCTTTTTACTTTAACTCTTCTCGTGCTAAGGCTCTTTTGATACACACACCTGCACCATCATGCTCCCCCTTTCCATGCTCGACCTCTGAGAAATTCCACTTATGCTGAACACCACTGATCCTATACATCCTGCTCAACCAATAAAACATTCTGTAGTTCTTGAATTGCAATGTACAGTTATTCGACCATATGATATGTTGATTGAATGATATGCCCCTACTAGCCAAATCATCATAGAACATCTTAAAGCAACCATGCACAAACTCTATAGAATGTGTGTGATCATCACTAATGTAAAAGTGATAGTCCCTCAATACCTTCCTGTTATCCTCTGTACTATCATTTGCATGAATGCATTCTATATGTACAAATATAGCAACCTATGTGGAGTTGTAGTATTATGATTGCACCTTGTTTTGTGTCTATAGTGTGTAGTTCTTTGCAAAGTCGACAACTAAGATGATGCTATGAAGTGGAAACGTGTCCTTGCATAACTTGAACTACGAGTCCAACCATTGAGCTCTATATGTATGCCTTGCATACTCATAGACCACATGATCATGAAAAAATCCCATAAACTGATACACTTATCATTGAACAATTCACAATTTTTTGCTTCTATCCCATCTTTTAGACTATAGGCCACTATCTTGTATTTTCCAAATTCCATAATTTTGTTTCCAATTACATGTGTACTATCCATGTGTTGGAAAATTGGAAAATGTTGCATGCCACCATAATGAACACATGTTCCATCTAAACATGATTTCCTATAAAATTTTGACCATCCATTCTTTCACATAAAATGGTAGGTTAAAAATCCCTTGAAGATCTAGGTGGAGGCCTTATGTTACATTCCTACAAAACATTGTTACTATGCATATCTACACATATACGTTGATAAACATCATAATGGTTGGGAAAATCAATATGTACTCTACAACAACAAGTAGTGCACATGTTTTATTTTGACATAAAAGGGCTTTAACATTTAAAAAAAACTTTGACATATTTTAACTCGAGGATACATCTCTACGAATTTAGCAAAAAATTGGGTTTGAGTGGTATCCAAAAAATGTTTTCGATGTGGCTCACAGATGTGACTACCAATTCTCATTTTTACAACATCTCTTTGATTGGGAGAGACCCTTGTGTTATTCTTCCAAAAATATTGTATTAGAGATCTCAAGGCTTGAAAAATTTCTTTATCTTTCTATGGTAGTCTACCCGAGAATGCCCATAACTCATTGTTATTTGGATCCTCCACTCTTTCACGCATTCTTTTGGCTCTCATTAGAGATGATCTAATTATTTTCAAATATTTACTCATCTTTGAAAGGATCATCTTATTCTTGGTTTGACTACTTACCAATTTTGATGTCATCACATGTCGTGTGGAACAACTATCTTTTGTGTGTGAGGTAGAACCCACAGTTTCGTATGCACTCATCAAATTATTTACAATGAATTTCTCACTCAAGTCATCTGATGTTCTTAGCCCAAGAATCTTCATGGTGGGCCTAAATTGAGTTGCCTCACCATTTCAACAAATAGTTGGAATCTTCCAACGTTGCTTAGCTTCTCAAAAAATAATCTCCATATCCTCTTCACATATCTTTGACATGTAAGTTTTGAAATATTATTATCCAAGGGTTTCAAGACATTAGCATCAATATCAATCAAATATTTAGGTTTTTTATACAAAACTCTAGGAGTTCTCAAAGGTAAAGTTGTGTCAACATTAGGAATGTCAACAACATTGGGGATAGATGGCATACCTTCAATCAAAGATGAAATCGATGACGTACCTTGAGATTGAAATGTAAATGATGTTGTACCTCGAACTTGAGATGTTGTATGTGGAGTTTCTTCAAGTAGAGATGTGTTTGTTGATGTACTTTCAAAACCACATGTTGTTGATGGTGTGTCTTCAACTGGAGATGTGATTGCTGATGTATTTTGAACATGACATATTGTAGATGGTGTGCATTGAACTTCACTTATGGTTGATGATGTTCTCCCAACTTGGGGATTCATTTCTCTCATTGCACGGAGATTTCTCACGCGTTGTCTTTGTGATGCCAATTTGACATCTCTCTTAGATTACATGGGAGTTTCTTCTTCTATGGGGTTCAATTTCTTTTGTTCACAAATTTTCCTCATTCTTTCTTTTGTCCTTGCATTTTTGGCTTCACGTTCATCCGATGTTAGAGGCTTTGCATGTTTCCTCGACATGATGTTCAATGATACATGTTCACAAACACATAAACAACAAAAGTACATGTAATGCTCAATAATACAAAAAAAGGACAAATATAGCCTCATATAATCAAATTTCCTCTATAAACTTCAAAATTTACACCAAGAACATACTCTTTCATGAAGGGCAACAAAAATACTCTTTCACGAAGGGTAGCAAAATACTCTCCCAACAAGTAAGCCCTTTATAATTTAATTATGTTAAGAATGCTATCATGGATCAAATATAGTCATAAATGAAGTTAAGAAATGCTATGATGGACCAAATATAGTTATAAAGGAAGCTAGGAAATGGTGATAGGAGCAATTAGATGATTGTCCTAAAATACGAGGTTCATTACAACTGCCATAAGAAATGAGACTGCCATAAACCATTGGAGGCAAGTGTGTCATTGTTAAATTTAGTCACTGTACCAAAGGAATAATTTATAAAAGTATTGGGAGACTATCACTACCCCTGCCAGAATAGGGGTTATCATTCATCATTCATAAGATTGTGTCATATAAGACTATCATGAATAAAAATTGAGAGGACTACTATCACATCAAGGGATTGTTCTAAATGCAAGAAGGGCAATCATAAATGATATCCACTACATCAAAACTACCCCAAGTACATGGAACATTGTCATACAAGTAAAGAAATGAAGTCACTCTATTATCTTTCCCATCACTATGGTAATCTCAGCAAGGTGGATAGAGAATCATTGTTAATATATGGCGAGGGCATGACACACCCAAAAACAATCATAGTGCTTCCCATGCTATGAAATCAATGATAATCTACTTGCCTACAACACTCAAAATGTGTTATTGTGTTGTCCATGTTCAATCCCTCAAGTATACATGCCTAAAAAACCCACAAACATATTTCAAAGTGCCACCCAAGTTATCAATTTTGTACGTTATTGTGCTTTACCCCTACTTGCTCATATCAGTGGAACACAACTGAAATCTTGCAATTTTTTTTTTGGACATATGTTTACAACCAATAAATTGTTTCCTTCAATCTCTCCATGATGCTCATATTGATAGAAATGTGAAGGTTTCAATTTCTCATCCCCTCATACATTTCCCTCTTGCTTCTCCTTTCCCATTTTCTAAGTAGGCTTGTTTATCATGCTTATTCTCAGTGAGTGCAACATACTGCTTGCTTGCTCTACATGTGAGGTTAACAACTTGAACACTAGTCAATGTATAGGAAAAAATCAGATTGCTAATCAAATTCTCACACAAATGGAAGTGTCACATCCCTCTAAGGTACCCATTTTAACTTGTTGTAGATAGGTCTTAATCACAGTTCCAAAGTAAAGGAGGTTGAATTGGAAGTTTGTTACCTATGTCATGTGTTTTTGCAACTGACTGCAACTGGTGTATTAGCATATTGCCTTATAACTAAGTATTTAAAATGTGATTGCTATCAATTGTACTTTTTAAACATGTTTCAAGTATATCTCAGGTAAAGTATAAGTATTACAAGTTGTGTAAACATGATTGCTAATCATTGTTGACTTGTGCGCAAAGTACATTAATAAATTCACCATCTATACACAGTTGTGAATGCCATTTTAAAATAAAGCTACCCCTTATCTTCTACCATCCATGTGAATAATGGTCTTCCAATAAAGTCATAAACAATTTCATTTAAAATATGCAAGGTTTCTGGGGAATGGGGAAGCATAAAATGCCTTCAAGTTAATAAAAGTTGACAAAATAATTTAATTAAAATATTTAATCACCATAGGACAATGAATTTATAAAGGGTAGGTGTAGGAATATTATTGAAGGCATGGGGAAACATGCAAACAATTAAATATTGATTAATGAGATATGAAAGATGTTTGGTGGGTATTTTTAAAAAAAGTATAGGAAGGAAATATGATACCACTCAGCTCTATTGATTTGGTTGCTATGTTGGTATTTCTACCATTGGGGAACTTCCAAGAAATTAGGCAGTGTTTGATGCCCTTTTGGAGCTTGTGAATGAAGGAGAATTTTTTTCTTTTTGATATGGATTGAATGTATTTTGAGTGTGGATAGAGGCTAGCCATCATTGTTGAAGGAAACAAGTCTTTCTGAGTTTTTGGGGTTTTATGAGGCATAGATGTATAAGAAAATTTGATTATACCCTCATTGTTAATATAAAATGGATTGTTTCAAGAAGACTAATATGGCTATATCTTCTTTGACTTTACAGTAGGAGAAGGAAGGGAGGTCCTAAAACGAAGGTTATAGAAAATGATATAGGTAGTAGGCAATTGCAACCTAAAATAAAAGGAAAATGAAAAGAAATTGATCTATGTGACAAGCAAAGGTAAATCATTTTGAGATTTAAAAATCCACCTACATTCTAGCCAATATAGAGTGAATCAATTTGTTTTTTTTTAGGTCATTTGCTAAAAAAATGGATGAAAAAAGTGAATTCCACTAACCATGATGGAAATGGACTACTATAAGCAATGCAAATGGAATACATAAGCATTTTTTTGTTAGGTTGAAATCCTCTATATGAATTTACATGAATTCATCTAAATTATGTCTTGATTTTTCATTTTTTGGTTCAAACTCCTAAATTTTTTACTATTTTATGCAACTTCTATCTTATTCAATGTTGAATTCTATGTAAAACTATTATGATTAATAAAATTATGAAAGGAATGGTCTACATTGTCAAAGCTAAAAAAAATTGAATATAAGCATTTCAATTCTACAAAAATGGATATATTTCCTGAGATAATTAAATATGCTATATAAACTTCAAATTATATTCTTTTACATTGTCCAACAAGAAAATTGGTGCTTAAAAGGTGATGGAGCATGCATAATATGGTACCACAAGATGTCAAATGCATAAAAAGGTGTTTTCTTGTCAAAGAATGTGGCAAAACAAAGAAAGAAAGAAATTTGTGGGCCTGTATCATGGGTCAACTCCTTTTTTAACTATTTTTGGAAAAATCCATTTGGCATTCACCAAATTTGGTGAGTGCCAAATGGCTTGCATAACATGTTTCCTATTTGTTGAGGACCAAATGTGATGTTATCAAGATTTAATGTGTTCCAAGGGAGAGAGAAGAGTGGGAGAGACCTAGTAGAATACCAAGGGATGGAGGGAGAGGTTTAATGAGATTTACCGATAATGAAAAAGATAAGGTAGAAGAGTGGGAGAGACCTAGAGGACTAGTAATGAGACAAGGAGTGAGAGACATAGAGAGGGTTGAGGGATGGAGAGATAAAGAAGGATTAAACCCTAAAGCCTTAAACCCTCTACCTTAGACACTAATCCCTCAACCCTCTACCCTCAACCCTTAAACCCTAATCCCTCAATCCTATAACCCTCAAACTTCAACACTCAACCCTAAACCCTAATCCCTCAATCCTCAACCCTTAAACCCTCATCCTTCAACCCTTAAACCATAATCCATCAACCCTCAACCCTTAAAACCTTAATCCCTAAACCCTTAAACCATAATACCTCAATCCTATAACCCTTAACCTTAAATCCTCAACCCTTTAACCCTTAAACCTTAAACCCTAATCCCTCAATCCTATAACCCTTAACCTTCAATCCTCAACCCTTTAACCCTAAAACCTTAAACCCTAATCCCTCAATCCTTAAACCCTCAATCCTTCAACCCTCAACCCTTAAAACTTAATCCCTCAACCCTCAACCCTTAAACCCTTAAACCCTTAATCCCTAAACCCTTAAACCCTAATCCATTAATTGTATAACCCTCAACCTTCAACCTCAACCCTTTAACACTCAACCCTTTAACCTCAACCGTCAACCCTTAAACCCTAATCCCTCAATCCTATAACCCTCAAAATTCAACCCTCAACCCTAAACCCTATCCCTCAATCCTCAAACCTTAAACCCTAATCCTTCAAACCTTAACCCTTAAACCCCAATCCCTCAACCCTCAACCCTTAAACCCTTAAACCCTAATCCATCTCTTTTATCTCTTCTACATCTCCTTCCCTCTCTACTTATCTTTATCTCCCCTCTCCCTCTCTTTGCCTACCTCTCCCTCCACCACTTTATATATCACCTATGCCTATATCCATACCTCTTTCCCTCTCTACTCTCTATCTCTCCTCTCCCTCCCTCTACCTCTCTCTCTCTCTCACTCTCTCCTCTCTATCTCACAATTATCTCTCCCTCCCTCTCACTCTCCTCTCTATCTCACCACTATCTCTCTCTCTCTCTCTCTCACACACACACAGACACCTCTATCTCCCTCCCTAACTCTCCCTCCCTCCCTCCTTCCCTCTCTACCTCTCTCTATCTCTCCTCTCCCTTCCTCTCTCTACCTCACCCTCCCTCCCCTTCTTTTTGTATCTCCTCCCAATATCTCTCCATTTTATCCCACCCTCCCTTCCCCCTCTTTCTCTCTCAATTTCTCCTTTTCACTATCTCACCATTCTCTCTCTCCCACTTTCCCTCCTTCCCTCTCTCTATCTCACCTATCCTTTTGTACCTCTCCCTCCTTCCAACCTCCCTCTATATCTCTTTCTCATTCTCTTCTTACCTCTCTACTTCTCTCTATCTCTCCACTCTCTCTCTCTCTCTCTCTCTCTCTCTCTCTCTCCATATTACTCTCCCTCCATCCCTCTCTCCCTCCTATCCCTCCCTCTCTCCTTCACTCTCTCTACCTACCTCTCCCTCAACTCCCTAACACACACACACACACACACTCTCTCTCTCTCTCTCATAAAAACTCACCTCTATCTCCTCCTTACCTCTCCCTCCCTCCATCCACTCTCTACTTCTCTCTATCTCTCCTCTCTCTCTACTTCTCCTTCCCTCTCTACTTATCTTTATCTCCCCTCTCCATCTCTTTAGCTACCTCTCCCTCCATCACTCTGTATCTCACCTATGTCCCCATATCTACCTCTTTCCCTCTCAACTCTCTATCTCCTCCCCAACCTCTCTCTACTCTCTATCTCTCCTCTCCCTCCCTCTACCTCTACCTCTTCCTCTTCCTCTCTCCCTCTCTTCCCCCTCTTTCTCTCTCTCTCTCTCTCCTCTCTAGCTCAAATTCTGTCTCTCCCTCTCACTTTCTCCTCTCTATCTCACCACTCTATCTCTCTCTCTCTCTCTCTCTCTCACACACACACACACACCACTATCTCCTTCCCTCCTTCCCTCTCTAAGTTTCTCTCTGTCTCTCCTCTCCCTCCCTCTCTCTACCTCACCCTCCCTCCTCTTCTTTCTTTATTTCCTCTCAGTCTCTCTCTATTTTGTCCCACCCTCCCTCCCCCTCTTTCTCTCTTAATTAGTCCTTTTCTCTATCTCACTATTCTCTCTCTTTCTCTTTCTCATGCATGCACACACACACACACCTCTATCTCCCTCTACATACCTCTCTCTCTCTTTCTCTCACTCTCTCTCTCCCTCTCTTCCCCTATTTCTCTCTCACTATCTCACTCTCTCCTCTCTATCTCATAATTCTCTCTCCATCCCTCTCACTCTCTCCTCTCTATCTCACCACTTTCCCTCCTTCCCTCTCTCAATCTCACCCATCCTTTTCTACCTCTCCCTCCCTCTAACCTCCATCTCTCTCTTTCTCATTCTCTCCTTAACTCTCTACTTCTCTCTATCTCACCACTCTCTCTCTCTCTCTCTCTCCATATTAATCTCCCTTCCTCCCTGTCTCCCTCATATACCTCCCTCTCTCCTTCCCTCTCTCTACCTACCTCTCACTCAACTCCCTACCACTCTCTCTACCTCTCTCTGTCCCTCCCCCCTCTTTCTCTCTTACTCTCTATCTCTCTCCCCCTTCTCTCTCTCCCTCTCCCCCTTCCTTTATACCATCCTTTTCTCTCCTCTCACTCTCTCTTTCACACACACAAACACCTCTATCTCCTCCTTACCTCTCCCTCCCTCCCTCCCCTCTCTACTTCTCTCTATCTCTCCCCTCTCTCTACATATCCTTCCCTCTCTCCCTCAATTTACCTACCTCTCCCTCCTTCACTCTATATCTCACCTATGTCCCCCTCTCTACCTCTTTCCCTCTCTACTCTCTATCTCTCATCTCTCTCTCTCTATATATATATATATCTCTCTCTCTCTCTCTCACTCTCTCCTCTCTAGCTCATAATTCTCTCTTTCTCTCTCCCTCCCTCTCAATTTCTCCTCTCTCTCTCCCTCTCACAAACACACACACCACTATCTCCCTCCCTAACTCTCCCTCCCTCCATCCTTCCCTCTCTAAGTTTCTCTCTATCTCTCCTCTTCCTCCCTCTCTCCACCTCACCCTCATTCCCCTTCTTTCTATTTCTCCTCTTAGTCTCTCTCCCTTTTGTACCACCCTCCCCCCTCTTTCTCTCTCAATCACTCCTTTTCTCTATCTCACTATTCTCTCTCTTTCTCTCTCTCTCATGCGCGCACACACACACACCTCTATCTCCATCTACCTACCTCTCTCTCTCTCTTTCACACACACTCTCTCTCTCCCTCTCTTCCCCCTCTTTCTCTCTCTCTCTCTCTCTCTCTCCTCTCTATCTCATAATTATCTCTCCCTCCATCTCACTCTCCCCTCTCTATCTAACCACTTTCCCTCTTTCCCTCTCTCTATCTCACTATCCCTTTCTACCTCTACCTCCATCAAACCTTTCTCTCTCTGTCTCATTCTCTCGTTACCTTTCTACTTCTCTCTATCTCACCTCTCTCTCTCATTCTCTCCTTACCTCTGTACTTCTCTCTATCTCACCACTCTCTCTCTCTCTCTCCATATTACTCTCCCTCCCTCCCTCCTATCCCTCCCTCTCTCCTTCCCTCTCTCCTTTCCTCTCTCTACCTACCTTTCCATACACTCCCTACCACTCTCTCTACCTCTCTCTCTCCCCTCTTTCTCCCTTACTCTCTCTTTCCCTCTCTACTCTCTATCTCTCTCTCCCCTTCCTCTCTCCCCTCTTTTTCTCTCTCACTCTCTCCTCTCTCTCTCACAAACACTCACTGAAATGCAACTAATTCTCAAATTTAAAATGCAGTAATTAAAATGATTTCATGATTTACTTAAAAAAACTTTTTATGCTAAGAAAATAATATAGTATTTAAAAATTTACAACTAATGGAATATAATAAATTAATTAACCATTCTGCTCAGTACATTCAAGCATGTCGTAAATAAATTATTAATTTAATAAACTTAAAAGACTTAAACACTTTATTGCTCAAATAATTTATTAAGCTTTAATACTTATCTGTGGAAATGTGCAAAAGAAATCCCAACTATTGCTGGAATGGTCCTTGGTTCATCCTCTTCCATCTGTGAGTAGTTTGGGAGGAAAGCAGACTTTGCTACTCTACACGAGTGCTGGTTCCACTGGAACAATGCTCAACACTCATGCCACAAAACCATGCCCTGGCCAGGACCGTCCTGAGTGCACGCACTTGTACCCCAGGTTGGACACCCACTGTAGGAGTGCCCCTTCTCCGTCCTACTCACAGCCTGCTAACCTTGAAACCCTATTCCCGCAATTTGCTCCACTTGATTTTCCTCTTTTTTTTTTTTCCTGTCCTCAATAATTTAGTTTTCACGGGTTTTATACAACACAAAGGGTAGTTCCAACCGACACACCCTTTTACAAATAATAATTACATCCCGTGAAAACTCTAATTATTATTTTATTACATTTTCTTTCTAGAACTATTACATTAGTTCTTATATTTATTTACTTATTTACTTTTATTCTATTTTCTTTTTCTTTTTCTTCCACGGGGAAAAAGTCTCATAACAATTCTCCCCCTATTGTTTAGCTGCTGCCCTCAGTAGCTTGATGATTTTCTGCATCACACATACATATAAAAAAAATAGCCTTTAGTTAAACAAATGAGGATATTGGTCTTTAATAAAATCAACATTTTCCCAAGTAGCACTATCATTATCACAATGACTCCATTTAATTTTTACTTCATTTATAACTTTTTCTTCTCTTAATTCATAGATATCTCCCTTTTTTTTAATTGTATTTTAAGTTAAGTAATTACAGGAAAGCATTTTTTTTTCCAATGACAAGAGTTGTACATACATAAATATTAGGAATTTACAATCAAAGAAACTAATGGTAGTCTATGTGTTTACTCACATATATTTCAACCTTATCAATTTTCTCTCATGTTACCAATTTTCTTTAATATAGATATTTTAAATCTTATATATGTAACTTCAACATTAAATCTATAAAATTATTAAATCATCTGTTGAAATAACATATATCTAGTGAATGACATACATATCCCATACTATGTAGTCACTCATTGATGAACTATATAATTGATATACTTCAAATATATTCTAAGATGATAATCATGTATTCCGGACTACATGAGTATCCTCTTTTCCTATATGTCAAGTATAATTGAATGAAAACAAGTAAAAAGTATCCCTAAAAAGAGTTCATATCTTTCAATATATGCACAAAGTTATTGGGTTGATCAAGTCCAATAACAAGGTACAATAAAATAAAGCATGGTAATCTTTCTAGGTATCTTAACAATCATACATTGAGTACTTTCATAGAAAAACATTAGGTCTAATATTTCCTTCACTGTTAACACAAGGGAAAATATTGGTTAAAAATGATAATTTGACTAGAATAGTGATGATTTGCATAGACTCATGTCCTATGATATGAGACTCGACAAGGCCATTGGGACCTCCAAATAATGAATAGAGGCAATGTTGTTTAAAGAAAGCAACAAAATTCATTCAATAATTTCTTCTGTTATGTTTTCCTTCATGTAAGGAGGTTCATCACAATAAATCTCTATATTAGTGATCCCAATAAATCATACAAAATCCTTTTGTCACACTTCTCATGTTTTATCCACAAATCAATCCAATATTTGTGAATATGACTAGGATACTATTATCTACCAAAATATGATTAGGCTTGAGATCTCTATAAATGAATTCTAACTTGTTAAGGTTTTTATGCACATTTATTCATAAATTTCTCCTATAAAATATATAAATTATACCCCTATATATGAAAAAATCACATGCTAGTTTGACAATCTCTATCTTTGATTTATTTATGCCCTATATAGTATTTTATTGCATATCTGAAACCAATCATAAGCAATCACCCAAACCATATATCATGGTTTATTTGAGGCCAAGAAATATGTCTAACATACATAGTGTTCCCTAGCATAATAAAGTGGCTTAGTAATTATCCCTTTTTACAAAGGTTGTCTCTTATAATCATGAATCTCTCTTTTAAAAGAGTTTTCTTAAATATTCTTCATTACTCTATTTTTATTTTATTTTAATTTAGGAACAAATATCTATTCAATAAAAATAAATTAGGGTTATCTCTCCCCCTATAAAACTTCAACATGTTTCCATGTTTAATCATAAAACATTATTCCATTCCAACCAATGTATTTAAACAACAAAATATTTTCAAGGTTCAAGATGTAGAGAAAAACTCACCTATGATTTTATATCCTATAAATATGTTATTCTCAACAATTTATTCTAAACATAATATTGTTTCTCTAAATTTAAAACATGAATCTAAGGACCTATGGGTTATGGGCCCACAATGTAAACTATATTAGACTTAAGTGATAAAATATAGGTGTCACTTCTTCTTTTCTTTTCTTTTTTTTTAAACTTGCAAAAGAAAACTCAAAAGATAAAAGGGTGAAACTAAGGTTTCAAAATGTGAATCAATTTAGAGGGTTAAATTTGCTGCCAATATAATATGTAAAAATTTAGCGCGGAAGTCCCATACAATGTAATTCCAATTTTAGTCTATTAGTCTACTATAATTTTCTTTATATGAAGTAATTATTTGTATTTAATCCCTATCGTAAAGATGGAGGAAATCTGTGTTGGCTGTAACTCGGTTGTAAAAAACAAAAAATTAGTTTTGTCTTTCTAGGAAGTGAATATTTAATTACAAACTAACTCTCCCAAAATTTATGAATGGTAATTAGAAGGTTAAATCATTAAGAAAAATAAATAAACAAATAAATAGTTTCTAATTATTTGGAGATCTACCATACGTGATAGGAAAATTAGTATGGAAGGTTTCTATTTTTCTCAATTCCAAAATAAATAGTTTATTAAATCTAGTAGCAAAAATGCAATGATAAGATTTAGTTATGAATTTACTATTTACTAGGTGAAGAAGAAAACAAAAATTATTAAATATCCAATTTGAAGTTTGATGTAAATTCAAAAACCATAAGTTACTCCAAATAAATGTAAAATAAAATAGGTTTGAGTGAAATTTTATTTTATTTTATTTTTAAATTAATTTCCCATGAAAATTTATAACTAACTTGAATTTAAAAGAATCATCCCATGAAACAAATTGTGAATAAAGAAATTGAAAAGTAAAAAGTAAATGAGTAATTTAATTTAAAAAACATAAATATCCTTAAATATTTTAACCTAGATATTTTAACCTTTTAAACATAATACATGATTGATAAAGAAATCAAGAATCAATTTAAACTATTATAAAATCTAGTTTATCTATTTATTTAACTTTTGAACATAATAAATAATTGATAAAAAAAATATAAGAATCAATTTGAACTATTATAAAATCTAATTTATCTATTTATTATTATTTTTTAAAAATTTATATATATATATATATATAAATATATTTAGAAAATAAATGCAACGAAATTAATTGATGATCGAAAAGGCTTTGATACCAAATGAAATGCAACTAATTCTCAAATTTAAAATGCAGTAATTAAAATGATTTCATGATTTACTTAAAAAAACTTTTTATGCTAAGAAAATAATATAGTATTTAAAAATTTACAACTAATGGAATATAATAAATTAATTAAACATTCTGCTCAGTACATTCAAGCATGCCGTAAATAAATTATTAATTTAATAAAATTAAAAGACTTAAACACTTTATTGCTCAAATAATTTATTAAGCTTTAATACTTATCTGTGGAAATGTGCAAAAGAAATCCCAACTATTGCTAGAATGGTCCTTGGTTCAGCCTCTTCCATCTGTGAGTAGTCTGGGAGGAAAGCAGACTTTGCTGCTCTACACGAGTGCTGGTTCCACTGGAACAATGCTCAACACTCATGCCACAAAACCATGCCCTAGCTAGGACCGTTCTGAGTGCACGCACTTGTACCCTAGGTTGGACACCCACTGTAGGAGTGCCCCTTCTCCGTCCTACTCACAGCCTGCTAACCTTGAAACCCTATTCCCGCAATTTGCTCCACTTGATTTTCCTTTTTTTATTTTTTTCATCTCCTCAATAATTTAGTTTTCACGGGTTTTATACAACACAAAGGGTAGTTCCAACTGACACACCCTTTTACAAATAATAATTACATCCCATGAAAACTCTAATTATTATTTTATTACATTTTCTTTCTAGAACTATTACATTAGTTCTTATATTTATTTACTTATTTACTTTTATTCTATTTTCTTTTTCTTTTTCTTCCACAGGGAAAAAGTCTCATAACACTCACCATTATCTCCTCTCTACCTATATTCATCTCTCCTCTCTCTACATCTCCTTCCCTCTCTTTACCTACCTCTTCCTCCATCACTCTATATCTCACCTATGTCTCCCTCCCCACCTCTTTCCCGCTTTATTCTATCTTTTCTCTCCCTCCATCTACCTATCTCTCTCTCTTCCTCCCTCCCACCCACCTTCCCTCTATACCTCTTTCTTTTTCCCTCCATACCTTCTTACCTATCTCAATCTCTCCACCTTCCTTCTTCACTCTCTACTTATCTCTCTATCACCTCTCTCTCCCTCCCCCCTCTCTCTCTCCCCTCCCCTCTCCAATCTATCTCACCTCTCTCTCCCTATCTCCCTCTCTCTTGCTCTCCCTTCTCTCCCCCCTATTTCTCTCTCACTCTCTCCTCCCCTCTCTCTCTCTCTCCCTAAACCCTTAAACCCTAAGGAGGGAAGGCAAGGTTTATGTTGGCCTCCTACAATGGTTTAATAACTAAAACTTTAGGGATGTGACTTAGAGATTGAACATCTATACTAAGTAGCTATCTTACTCATCATGGAGGTGCATTTCACTTGTCAACCTAGGGACATAAAATTGAAATGGGTCATTACTATATGTGCACTAGGACTTCATTGCAATCATCCATAAACTAGGAAATAAACAATGTTGGAAACGAAGTACTGGAAAGAAATCAACTGAAACATTGAACATAAATCAACATCTACACTAAGCATTAACAATTGGACTGAAAATGGAAAATAGAAAAGAAACTACTCTGTCTGCCTTGGCTGTGGGAATAGTCACAGAATGGAATTTCAGTGGTTGCAGGAACATACAGTTGTTAAAATTGAAACTAACTACTGAACATAAAATAGCCTTTAAACTAATAGATGGAATTCTTATCAAGTGGGTCCACTTGGGTGAGTCTCTCTTACACTAACTCAAATGTAACAACTCAGAATGTCATATTATTACTTGAAAGCATAGGTACAATATCTCAACAATAGAACTGTAAAATTGGAAAATGCTAGTACAAACTTAGAATATCCAACCTTATCAAAAGGAGCATCTGACCATTATTTATAGGGAGAAAAATATTGAATATCCCTAACTACCTAGGCAGTCGACTCCATCAAAATAGTGGAATGCCACTTATTGGAAGCATAGAGAAAGATGGAGGGATTTATGTGTGCACTTAAATTGGTCAAAGAAGACTTGCTTCAATGGGAATCTAGCATAACACACTCCCTATATTTTCTCAACAATAATTATGACCATTAAAAAGGTGGTTATATCCTTTCGTTTGAATTGGGAATTTTCCCTCCATGAGAATTTTTTTGCTTTGACTTCTTAACAACTGGCCAATCAACAAGAATTTCTCCCACATAGCAGGATTTGTTGACATCCAAATTTTAGTGGAAACTTGCAAAATAGAATTAGCACACACAAACAAATGTATATCTATAATTATCTCAGTTCATTCAACCACTAGTAAATTCAGCATAGATAATTCTCATAGCATAATAATATCATTGAAGTCACAAAGATAAAGCTTATGTCCAAGGTCTATGGTTTTAAGGAAAATATTAGCAACCAAGTATCAAAGTCTAGGATAGTAACAACAAATATGTAATGGATCCTATCAAAATTGAGCCATTAATTGACTTCATCATTCCCCCCAACCTAACATTGTGTTGGTTCTCCAGGAGAAGGAGCACTAAAATTTTTCCTAGTTAATGCCCTGAAGTTAGATTTTTCCAGCTATCCCACATTAGTATCTACAGTGGTTGAATCAGGATCCCAATAGAATCCTTGTTTTCTCTCCAGTCTGTTCCATCTTGTTCTTTCTACAACTATGTCATTCTGGTAGAACTTGTAACCCTTTTGCATGTTGCAACATAGTTCTGTAAAGAGTGGGGATCAACTTGTTTCAATTCTTCTAGAAAACTGTTCCACCTCTGTGCTAAATATCCCATTACTGTTTTTCCTATGGTTTTAGCTACCCTCTCATATTATTTATAGGCTTATTCTCTGACGAGCATAATATTAGATTTTTAGTTGGGGTGGTAAATAATTTTGTTCCATGTCATGAAAATATCTCCAGGGTTACTAGATTCAACCCTGATAAGTAGGAGAGTATGAAGTTCCCTTTCCCTATAAGTTCTATACTGTTGTCCCCAACTAATCTCATTTTGAATCTAGGACATAAATGCCCTTAAATGAAGGCCCCCAATATACAACAAGGGAATCCAATCACAATCATCAGACAAAACATAATTTTGCAGGTATAATTCACATAACAAATTTTTAACATCAGGAGGTGCAAGCTGATAAGCCTGGAAGAATTCATGTGGAGTATCAAAAGTAGGACTCAAACCTGAAATGATCCTTGATAGATTGAAGGAAATATTTCACTCCTTCAAGTGCAAGGCATACACTCTAGGAGGAGTTCTACATGCTAGCATTTTGGGTATTAAGTTCACCACATTATCTACCCTTTCCTTCAAAGCAACAATTTTTGTGTTCTTCTCCTCAATCTCTGCATCTTTCTTTTTAATCATATTCTACATCTCACACCTTTCCTTTTTCCATTCTTCTTCCCTTCTTTGCATCTCACTCCACAAATTCAGAGCTGTCATTCCATGAAAAATCAGGAGGTTTATGTATCCCTAACAAAGTCTTCTTTGAAACTGACTCTTGTTGTTCATACAACACCAGTTGCAGTGATTCAAGTTGTTCATCCTACTCTGGTTGTAGGAACTCTGGATTCTCATTTTGTTCTTGCTGCAAGGTATCCTAACTTTCATCTTGTTCTTGGTTCTCAACTTGTTCTACAATGGCAGCAAGCTCTGCCAAACTGATATTTTTTTGATCCTCAAAAATATCCTTTTCCTTAACATTCACCTTCCCTGTTGGGGCTTTCGCCTCCTCCCTAGATGTTTTTCTAAGCCTAGGGCGTCTCTTTGGAGGTGCACTGGTGGCTAGCCCAACTAGTTTTGATCTCTTAGGAGGTTTTTTGTCTTTTCCTTTAGCTGCAAGAGGAACAGTGTTATCAACCTTTCATTTTCTAAGGCTTGGTGTTGGTTTTTCCTCCACTTGCTTTTTGGCCTTTCCCTTTCTCACTTTTGCTTCTTTCTTTTGTGCCTCTTCTCTTCTAAGGGCAGCCCTAGTTTGAATTGGGGTTTTAACAAGGACATTATCATCAGAATATGAGGATGAACTTTCCTCTCCTAAATGTTCTAACTCAAAAGACCCAATTTCAACAGCTTGCTTAGCTGCAAGAGGGTTTGAACTAGGGTTTGTACTAGAGGTTGATACTCTAGGATTAATTTTAGCAGCCCTCACTCCCCTCCTAACCCTACGAGGTTGAGGCTGACCTCTAACATGTTCTGGTCTAAATTGATCAATATTTAAAAACTCCTCCCATGTTATATCAGATATTTCATGCAGAGATTTTTCCACTAATAATTTGATTAAACAATGGTGAGAGAAAAAATTAGCCATACCTTCCTATGTTTCAGCTGCCATGATGGCAAGGAGATGATATAACACATTGGGCACACTCATTCTTTGTCCATGCCTCATATGGTTCAGTAACTTGAAGTATACATAATGGAGGCATGACTTGCAACCCTCACAAGTGATGTAGTTAACAATGTGGACAACTACTTGTCTCCATGGCTCAGGGAGAGAGGTTCTTTTTGTACCCTATTTATCCACCACCAACAGAGGATCATTGGGTTCAGTAAATTCAACCCTGGCTGACCTTGCATCTTTTGTAGTAGGCTATGGCTCACCATCAGCAGGTAAGCCTATTACCTCCACAATTCTTACCTCAGTTACAACTACCTCCAATCCTTTTACTATTGCCTTCCCCTTAGAAAATGTTTGTGCAAATTCCTCTGTAATGTCTTCATTGTGGCTATCGAGCTTCAAGAAATAATCCAACCACCTGCAATTTATAAATTCTGCCAAAGAAGGTGCATCTTGCATTACCACGTTATGAATCATGGGTTCACTTCGAATTAGCTATCCTCCCATCGTTCAACTACCTGCAATCAACAAAAATTATGCTAAATTTCTATTTTTTCTCTATAATCTCTTTATGAAAATCCCAACTTCTTTTTCCTCCAACTCTTCTTTCTATTGTACTGAATGAAAATGTCATGTAGCTTACTAAATTACTATCGTTGGGTAACATTTGAAATTATGACTAGGAAATAAAGGTTCATTAATGAGGGGTATTATCGAAAGAAATGGTAGCAATTCCGTGACATCTTACACATGCAAGCCGTCACATCAATTTATCATTTAAATTGGCTCAATTTAAATTTGCTGATATGGATGACACGTGGACTTGAGTTAACACTTCCCCCTGGGCAACCTAATTTATAACATGTGTCTGCACAGGCTGGTGGATGATTATGATTGAACAAGGTGAATTTCAATTTAATGCTATGCAAAACATCTACATTTAATTACAACAATTAAATAAATGTACTGAAAATAATGAAGATATAACAAATTGTTTTGCACGTACCTGAAATCTTGGAGTATCTTTGCAAATAATTTAGAGAAAGTACTGATTACCTTTAAGAAGTACAATTGAGCAATTAATGCATTGATGATGAAATTGAATGAAGTGATGGAAAAGTGGAGTGATGATGGCGTTATGAAAGAGAGAGAATTCAGGGGTTGGGTGATGGTTAAATTACTACAGGAATTCTTCCTTAGACGCTGGATTGTGATACAACCTTAGGTGGTGACCATTGACCAGAAGTTTGAATTTGTCAAGGTCAATGGTGGTGAGTTGTACAAATCCAATGGGAAAAACTTATGCAACCTTGTATGGTCCCAACCATCTAGTCTATAATTCACCCGCATTGTCTTGATACCTGGAGTCATAAATGAGTTCCCAGTCTCTAGGTTGAAACTTCTTATCCTTTATGTACTTATCATGCCATTTGATTATTTGATTATGCACTACCTTAGTATGATGTAGGGTTGTCTTTCTCATCTCATCCAAGTTGTTCAGCTGCATGAGTTTGTCCTTTTGTGCTTTAGAGATATCTATCCCTAAGTTTAGTGCAATCCTAAGAGTCTTATGCTCAAATTCAATGGGCATCATAGCTGACTTCCCATATAGTAGCTCAAAGGGAGTGAAACCTGTGGTTGTTTTCCAGGTGGTCCTATAGGCCCAAATAGCCTTTGGTAGCCTATTTTCCTAGTCTCTCCTATGAAGAGCCACTATTTTTTTTAGAATTGCTTCAATTTCCCTATTGGTCACCTCAGTTTGGCCATTGGCTTGAGGGTGATAAGGAGTAGACTTCCTATTCCTCACATTATTTTCATTGACTAGTGTTTTGACAAGGGTTGATGTAAATTGAGCCCCTTGGTTAGTCACTATCTCCCTTGGAACCCCATAACGAGTGAAAATTTCCTCATAAAGAAATTCTACAACCTTATTATCTCTTGCATGCTTCATTGCTTTAACTTCAACCCATTTGGTCACATAGTCAATGCAAACCAGTATGTAGGATTTACCATTTGATGGAGGATCAATGGGTCCTACAAAATCTAGTCCCCATTTATCAAATGGAGTGATTACTACCTGGGGTAAAGAGGCATCTCATCAGACTTTATTGGGCAACCCATCCTCTGGTATCTATCACACTTCTTGGTATATCTGCCTACATCCTTATGAAGTGTGAGCCAGTAATATCTTGCATTAAGGGTCTTCATTGATGTCCTCTTGGCTTCAAAATTCCCTCCACAGGGTTCATTGTGACATGCATGCAATATATCATATGTCTCATCTTCCCTTACACATCTCCTCATGACATGTTCTGGTCCAGTGTAAAAAAAACAACCTACAATCTATGAAAAAGGAAAGGTTTTCTCAATGAGTACCCTTCTCTCTTTTGGAGAGAAGTGAGGAGGAACTCGCCATGTAACCAGGTAATTGGCTATGTCAGCATACCAAGGAGTATACATAGTAATGGAAAAAAAATTCTCATCAAGGAAAGATTCATCAATGACTTGATTATCTTTTGATGTAGTTAGTCGAGAAAGAAAATTTGCTACAAAATTTGCTTTTCCTAGTCTATCAACAATGGTGATGTCAAACTCCTGCATTAGTAACAACCATCTTGCTAGCCTTCCTGAAATAAGGGGCTTATTCATGAGGTATCTTATTGCTGCATGGTTTGTATGAATAAAAATATGATACCCTTATATAGTGTCTGAACTTGTTAAGGGCATAAATGACTGCTAACATTTCTTTTTCTATCACCGTGTAATTGAATTCAACCCCTTGTAGGTTTTTGCTAACAAAATAGATAGAGTTATCTATAGTTCCTTTTTTCTGTCCCAATACTACTCCCACAACATAGTTTGATGCATCTGTATGAATGTGAAAGGGAAGTTCTCAATTAGGTCCTTTGAGTACAAGAGCATGGGTTGAAGTTGGTTTGAGATTAGAGAATGCCTTGTCATAGTCCTTTGTCCATTGGAATTCAACATCCTTAGTGAGGAGATTATACAATGGTGTTGTCATTTTACTAAAATCTTTGATAAAATGTCTATAGTACCCTACATGACCCAAGAAAATTCTAACATCCTTTTTCTTTGTAGGAATAGGAATATTGGTAATCACTTCAATCTTTGCTGGGTCTACTTGAATTCCATTTTTAGAGATGTAGTGCCCAAGGACTACTCCTTCCTGTATCATCATGAAACACTTCTCACTGTTCAATGATAGGTTATGGTCTTCACATCTCTGTAAGACCTTCCTTAGATTCTCTAGAGATTTTGCAAAATCAGCACCATAGGTAGTAAAATCATCCATATAAATTTCCATGCAATCATGTGAGATGTCTAAAAAATATACTAATGATTGCCCTCTGGAAAGTTGTAGGTGCATTACACAAACCAAATGGAAGCACAAAGTAGGCATAAGTTCCCCATGGATAGGTAAAGGTGGTCTTCTCTTGATCCTTAGGTGCAATTTGTATCTGGTTATAGCCACTGAATCCATCTATAAAAGAAAAATATTGCTTGCCTACAAGGGAATCCAACACTTAGTGAAAGGAAGGGGAAAATGGTCCTTTTTGGTGGCAGCGTTGAGTTCCTTGTAGTCAACACGAACTCTCCACTTTCCTCCCTTTTTGGGCACAATCACCAATGGGGACACTCACTGACTATCTGGGATAGGGTAGATAAATCCTGCATCCAATAATTTTTTAAGTTCCCCTTTGACAATTTCTCTCAATGCAGGATTGATTCTTCTTTGTGGCCGCCTTACTGGTGTGCAATCATCTCTGATATATATCCTATGAGTGTAGAGCTTAGGATCCAATCCATTCATATCATGGTAGTCCCATGCAAATGCATGCTAATTTTTCTTCAGTAAGTTTGTCAATGACAACTACTATTCTTCACTCAATTTGTTGTTAATATTTAGATATTTTCCTTCTAACACTTGCACTTTTGTGGTTAACTCTATCATAGCTGCTTCACTAACACTTGGCATTTTTAGTTCATGTGGCAGCAATGTATGGGGCATGTTGGTTGCTGCAGGAAGTTCTATTGTAGGAAGAGTGGGCAAAAGTGTCTTCACTGAACTGGTAGAACCAGATTCATGAGTAGATGACTCTTCATGCACCTCACAATGATTTTGAATTATGTGGGATAACACTTCATCTTCCTCTTGTAGTTGCATGAATAAGCTTCTACCTAACATCATGAGTTGTGCAACAAAATTGTTTTCCTCTATCTCTTCTCCAACATGTGGCCATATGGTGTTCTCCATGTCATGGGATGGTTGAGCAGGGGGTAGAGAACAAGATTTTTTGGTACTCTTCCCATTAGTAATGGTTATGTATCCTGACCTACATCCAATGTAGGAATCTGTTTTGGCCAACCATAGCCTCCCTAGGATAATGTGGTACCCGCCTAGTGTAGCTTTAGGAGAAAGAATCATAAAATCTATTGGATACTCCCAAGAATCTAGAGTTACCACAAGGTCCTCTACTATACCATCAGGTATGACAATGGAACTGTCAGCAAGCTGCAAGACAGTAGGAGTGGGTCTCATGTTTGCAACATTTAGTTGCTATAGGATATCCTATCATTACATTTATTGCTGCCCCCAAGTCAACCAAAGCATTCCTTATTTAGATTCCATTTATGACAACTCCTACCATAGGACTACTTGGGTCAATGTACTTAGGAACTGTGACTTTTCCAAGCATGATGTCTGCTAACTGTCCTACCACATAAACCATGGTGGGGTCTTTCTTTTTCCTTCCTGGATTTTTGAGGCATGCCTCTTTGATTGCTTTTCCATATATAGGGACATCTTTTATGGCTTGAAACAAAGGTATCTTGACACATATGTGTTTTAACTAATCCAAGATTTCAAAGGTTGGTTCCTCCTTTTCTTCCTTCTGTTTAGCAACTTCTAACCTTTGAGGAAATGGTGGATCTTGGATAGTCTACTGAGCTAGAACTGGTTCAGGATCTTTAGGCACAGTAGATTGAATGGGGACATTCATAGGCTCCTCTTCTTCTATAGGAAGCTTAGTGATGATGGGTGTGGAAGGAGTTGGAAAATTAGTTCTTGAATGTAGGTGGATGTCACTCACACTCATAACATATGTAGGAAATTGATTAGGATCTACAGATTATACTAGCTACTGTTGTTGTGGTTTGTTATTTGGGTTAGGTGTGGGCTAAGCTGGTAATTGAGGTCTAGGTGTACTTGAACTTGAGCTAGTAGGAGGAGGCATTATAACATGCTGTTGGGGCTATGAAGGTGGCTGCATGTAGCTAGTTGTCTAGTTTGGCCATTGTTGTCCTCCCCTCCATTGGTATGTTTGCTGCTAGTTTCCTGGAGGTGGCTACCAATTTCCCTAAAATTGCTACCAATTCCACTAAGGTTGTTGCCACTAGGGTAGAGAGTTTTGATGATTAGGCTAGGTATTTGAAGGGTTATTCCAAGGCTGAGGTGGATATCCTCCATAGTTGGATGGATATGAGGGTTGCCATTGGTTACCAGATGAATAATAATTGAAATATGGCCTAGCAAAAGATAATGGATCTGGTGGCATACCTTGTCTTGGAGCCCATGGCCTCCTTTGTGCAATGTAGTAGACTTGATCATCTTCACCCTAGACTGGCTTGAATTCAGGTGGGATCTACTTGCTTTTAATATTAGCTACCATTTTGCATTTGTAGTCCTTCTGTTTGCAATGAGGGAAATATTATGCTTACATTACCTTAGCCTCCTCATGCTTCTTCTTTTCTTGGAGTGTATCCCGCTGAGAAGCCAAATTATTTATGATGTCTTTCTTGAAGTTTTCCAACAAGTGAGTAATCTCCATCCTTGAAACTCCATTGGTGTATCATTTACCCATAGAGGATTGGTAACCTCTTCCCTTCTTTGAAGCTACCCTAGAATAGTTCTAACATATCTTCTTGATGTCATCCCAAGGAACTTGAGTGATATCTCCTCCTCCCATCAGGTCCAAAGCATCAATGCAGCTCTCAGTGATCCCTCTAAGGAAGAGAATTTTTTGGGACTCCTCATTAAGTGTACGATGTGGATATTTCTGGAGATAGAACAAAAACCTTGAAAAGTAATCCTCCAAACTCTCATCTTCCTTATGCTGCATCTTAAAGATGTCATCTCCTCTCATGTCACTGCCCCTACAATATTCTTTATGCTTCTCAAGAAATTTTGTTTTCATATCATTCCAATTTTCCACAGTATTCTTACCTAAGCTGATAAACCATCTTAATGCAACTTATTTCAAGGTGGTAGGAAATAACTTAAGCCTATGAGCATCAGTGGTGTAGTCACAGGTTCTATAGAGAATATCAAACTCAAACAAGAAAGTGTCAAGATCTTATGTGAAAAGTCCATAAAACTTAGGAAGGAATGAAGCAAGGATGTTCTTGAGGTTGTCAAATTCATTTTGATGAGTAATAGGAAATGGAAATGATGGCTAGTTTGGTCTATTTCTGTGTCTATTCTCATTATTCTCATCACCCATGGCTGCTTGATGAAGTTCCAAAGCAAAGGGATTCTCAATCTGATTTTGGTCTTCAGAGGAAGTGTCAGAACTATTTAGATTGGGAAATGCATCAACAAAAGGGGGTGCTTCTTCTTCTTCTTCATCTCTTGGTAGATTCTGATGCTCAACTAGCTAGAATGGATAAGGGTCATTAGGAAGGAATCTCCCATGGGCATCTCTCCTCCTTCCTCTATGCATACGATATCAACTCAATATCAGCCAACTTACACAAAGAATTGGAAAAATAATAGCGGGTCATTACTTTCCCAAATGAGGGGTATACTAAGAGAAAAATTTCAAAAATACTACAACAAGAAATAAACTATCAATGACTCTAAAGAACTTCCTATTTTGACACCATCCTCGACAATGATGCCAAAAATGTTGGCCTCCTACAATGGTTTAATAACTAAACCTTTAGGGTTGTGACTTAGAGATTGAACATCTATACTAAGTAGCTATCCTACTCATCATGAAGGTGCATTTCACTTGTCAACCCATGGACATAAACTTGAAATGGGTCAACGTTGTATGTGCACTAGGACTTCATTGCAATCATCCATAAACTAGGAAAGAAACAATGCTGGAAATGAAGTGCTGGAAAGAAATCAACTGAAACACTGAACATAAATCAAAATTTACACTAAGCATTAACAACTGAACTGAAAATGAAAAATAGAAATGATAATATCAACAAACAGATAGGAAACTACTCTGTCTACCTTGGCTGCAAGAACAATCACATAATGAAATTTCAGTGGCTACAGGAATAGATAGTTGCTAAAATTGAAACTAACTATTGAACATAAAATAACCTTTAAACTAATAGATGGAATTCTCACCAAGTGGCCCCCCTTGGGTGAGTCTCCCTTACACTAACTCAAATGTAGCAACTCAAAATTTCATATTATTACTTGAAAGCATAGGTACAATATCTGAGCAATAGAACTATAAAATTGGAAAATGCTAGTACAAACTCAGAATATCTAGCCTTATCATAAGGAGCATCTGGCCATTATTTATAGGGAAAAAACTACTGAGTATCCCTAACTACCTAGACAGTCAACTACATCAAAATAGGAGGATGCCACTTATTGGAATCATAGATAAAGATGGAGGGAGTTATGCATGCACTTAAATTGGTCAAAGTAGACTCGCTTCACCGAGAATCTAGCACAACCCACTCCATATATTTTCTCAACAACAAATATGACCATTAAAAAGGTGGTTACATCCTTTCGTTTGAATTGTGAATTTTCCCACTTTGAATTCTTAATGATCAGCTTCTTGACTTCTTAACAACTAGCCAATCAGCAAGAATTTCTCCCACATAGCAGGCTTTGTTGACATCAACATTTTAGTGGAAACCTACAATATAGCATTAGCACGCACAAAAAAATGTATATCTATAATTACCTCAGTAACATTCATTCAACCAATAGTAAATTCAATATAGATAATTCTCATAGCATAATAATATCATTGAAGTCACAAAGATAAAGCTTATGTCCAAGGTCTATGGTTTTAAGGAAAATATCAACAACCAAGTATCAAAGTCTAGGATAGTAACAACAAATATGTAATGGATCCTATCAAAATTGAGCCATTAATTGAGCTCACCAGTTTCCAAGGTGGGAGAGGGGTGGGTGATGAGACAAGGAGGGAGAGGTAGAGAGGTAAAGAGGGAAGGATGGAGATTCATGGAGATAGGGATAGAGAGGGTGGGAGGAGGAGGTAGTTCTCAAGAGAAAAGAGATAGATGGGAAAGAAACAATAATAGAGGGAGAGAGAAGAAGTGAGAAGTAGGGAGGAAAGGATATATATGGGGGTAAGGATGTAAGACAACATAGAGAGGGAGATAGGGAGAGACCTAGAGAGGGGAGAGAGAAGAGAGGGAGAGTGAAAGGGAAATATTAGTAGATTAGTAACAAGCGATGGAGGGAGAGGTACACATGGAGGGAGTGAGAGACATAGGGAGGAGGAGATAAAGAGGTGATGACCTAGAAAGGGGAGGGAGAGGTAAGACAAGAGAAAGAAGAAAGAGATGAGAGACCGAGGTGGGAGATAGGTGGGTAATAAGACAAGGTTGGAGAGAGAGAAGAAAGAGGTGAGAGATAAAGGGGGAGAGAGGTGGGTTATGAGAAAAGGAGGGAGAGACTTGGATATGGGAGAGAGAGAGGTTGGGAGGGAGATCTAGCGACCAAGAGAAAAGAGAGAAATGGGTGAGAAACAATAACAAAGGAAGATAGAAGAAGAGAGAGGTATGGAGGAAAGGATGGAATGGGGTTAATGAAAGAAGGCAAGGTATAGAGGGTGGGAGAGACCTAGAGAGGGTTTAGAGAGAATAGGGTAAGTATTGGCTAAGAGGGAAGGATAAAAAGAGGGAATGAAAGGTAAAACCTCGACTATCCATCATCGATCATAAACTGTAAACTTTAAGCCTTATCAAAGTGGGGTAGTGAGAGACAAATAAAAACCTACAAAGTTGGTGTTTTTGTCAATACATCACCATTTGGTGAGTGTCAAATTTGGAGAGTGCCAAATTTGGTGCTTTCCAAATGTTGCTTTGCATTTGGAAAGTGCCAAAATTGGAGAGCGCCAAATTAGTTGCATTGGGAAATACCAAGCCTAAGGTTTGGATTTTTCCTTGGGAATCCAACCCAAAGGGTTGGACGACCATTCCATGCCAAGGACATGATTTTTTGAAAGGGTAAAAAAATTTCACATATTTTTGGCCATGCTAAATGTCAGGTTTGCACACATTTCAATGTAAGTTTATAAAAAACCATGATAACATTAGGTTCTCTATTAGCTATCTAAATATATATATTTTTTACGTTTGGATTATGTTAATGTTTTCATCTATAACTTCTCTTGTTAGTGCCTTTGTTTTTTGTCAAAAACCAACATGTGCTAGTTTTGGAATAAATTTTTGCTCATTCATCAAATTTTGAAACAAATTACATTTTTATAAACTAGACTCCATTCTACACATAATATTTTTTTTTAAGGATTAGTTTTCAAATTATTTAGGGGGGAGCACGCTCAAATTTCAACTTTTTAGGATGTGTCCACTTTGAAAATTTATAAAATATTATATATTCATTAAAAAATTAGCTGAAAGAACTAGGATAAATTACATGGTGTTAGCTAATTTCTCACCGTTCAGATTTTTGATATTCTAAAAAAATAAATAATGAAAAACAAAGGCCTCAATAGATGCTATGCTATTTTTTTTTGATAAAAATAGGACCACTTTTGGTGGCCCCCCTTTTTGGAACCCTTAATCTTCACTATTTAAAAAAAATAGTATCTTAGAAAGTAGAGTTGGAGCACTTCAACACTTGTTCTTGTTGCATCTTCAAATTTTGAGCGTAACTATCTTAATTTTATCATTAGCATCAAAATTTGCTGATTTCAGAAAAAAAAAGTGACATCTTAAGAGCTATTTTTGTGTCACAGATTGGTGCACACACCCATAGGTTTCTTTTCTTCCCATAAGGGAGGAATGAAATGAATCATTGGAGGTTGTTCAACCACTTCCTCTTTAAATTTATAAACTTGCTTGATTTTAGGAGGCACAACAGGGTTTATTTGGTTATCTCTTGGTCTCTTATAAGAAATAGGTGAAGGATTTTCTATGGTTTGGTCTTGGTTACTTGGAAGGGTTTTTCGTTCAATCATGGCTTCATCAATGATAGGAGGCTCAGTCATGGGTTGAGGCATATTGCTAAGGGATAATTTTGCTATGTGATTTTCCTTAAAATTTTGATAAGATTTGAAAAATAAGTCCTCACAAGGCCTAATAGGTTCCATAGGTTCGTGCAAAAAGAAATCCAATGAGAAATTCCCATGGGAAGACACAGGATTAAAGCCACTATGATGCATAGTAAAGATTTTATTTTTAAATGGGAACTTCAAGAATTTGTGAATGGCCGATAGTATGGCTTTCATGGAGCAAATCCATGGGTAGCCTAACTTCACATGAAATTGATCCAACATCGCGATGATGGAGAATGAGACATTCAATTGTTTCGGTCCAACTTGTAAAGGAAGAGTTATCAAACCTATCGTAGGGAAATCAAAACCATTATGTGTTTTGATCCATGCTTTTAGTTGTTCATAAGTATCTCGACAAAGTTCATGCATAAACAAGAATTCTTTAGTTATCACATTCTCTACATAGATGAGATCAATTAATATCCCATTAGTAGGATTTTCATTAATTCTTTTGGCAATGTAAAGAGGACCATCGGGTGTATGTTTAATTATGTCATTTTGTGAGAAAGCAATGTCAAGGGACATATTGGTTTTTTCCTTTACGAGTTTGAACTTCAATGATTCCAATCATAGTATCCATAGGATTTTTCTCATTACCATTCATGTTGTCATTATTCATGTCAACATTCGTCACACCATTCTTGTTTTCACTAGCTTTGACAAAGGAGATGTTATTATTTGGAATAGGATTGGTAAATATTTGCAAATTTTGGTTGAGAGGGGTGACAAACTTATTTCCTTGATCATTAACAACACCAATCTGGATGTGATTAGAATCAATAAGTTCTTGCACAATATTTTTAAGATGCTTACAATATTTTGTATCATGTCCATTTTGTTGGTGATAATGGAAAATAATATTTTATTTATAGTTTGGAGGTAAGGGATTAGTAGGATCAAGAGCTCTAATAGGAGGTAAGGAAATTAAGTTCTTATTTAAGAGTTGCAACATGATGGAATAAAGGGTATCAGGTAGAGGGGTAAATTGTCTACTACTCTCCCTAAATATATATGGATTTGTTGTCTTTATAGTAGCCACTTGGGAGTCAACATGTTGAGTTGGTTCAGGAGCATTGAGTTGTATAAGTCCCTTATTTGGTTTTTTAAATGATTGGTAGTTGGTTTGAGGTGTGCAGTTGGATTTTTTAGGACGGTTAGAGGGAGTTTTGACTTCAAAACTACTAATTGAATTTTGGTAATCATGAAGGGCTGCACACAATTGTGTGAAGGAGGGAAATTGCATCATCCTAATCTTATCTTGTAGTTTATTTTTCAAATTTTCAATGAACATTCATTGAAGATCAGGATTGGGAATCCTAATGTTGATTTGTGAGTAAAGCAATTGATAACATGCGATAAAGTCAGTGACATTTTCATCATCCTTTTGCTTACATTTAATTAAATATGCTAAGGTCATCTTAGGGCTCATGTGCACTTGGAAATTATTAAGGAAGGCATCAACAAGTTCATTGAATGAACGCATTGAATTATTTTGTAAGGAAAAAAACCATTCCAAGGCAGTTTCTTTCAAGGATCTAGGGAAGAGTTTAGCCAAGAGTTTATCTTAAAAAATGAAGTCACTATATAAGGATGTATATGTAGAAACATGGCTAATAGGATCTCCTTTTCCACCATATTTCTCAAATCTAGGAATCTCTATGCCTTGTGGCATTTGTGTTCTCAACATCTCCAAGGATAATGGGTTTCTTTTGAGATGTTGTGAAGGTTGGCCATTTTGATTTTGGTTTGATGTAGCAATTTATTGTTGGAGGGATGAAACACTTTGCAAGAGTTGGTTAAGGACAAGATCATTGTTTGTGTTGTGAGATGGAGGTGAATAAGGTGGATGTGTATATGTGTTTGGAGGACATGCAAATTGTAAGTTTGTGAGGGGATATGGGTTAGGAGATATGAGATTTGAATGCAAAAATCTAAAGGGATTCCCAATGGAAACACCTAAGGTAGTATTGACATTGCTAGTGGGTTGTATGGTTGTAGTAACAATTGGATTAGTGCATGTCAGAATAGAGGTCATGGTTGTAGGAGGAATTGAATTTCCACCTTGGATTTGAGTATACCCCAAAGTTTGAGCATAAATAGTCATTGTAGGGACATGTTTATTAATGATATGAGATAAGCTACACACAACTTCTATTCCTAGTTCATTATCAATTATTCTCCTCATGTTATATGTGAAAATAATCATAGTACCAACAATATATTCAAAACTCACAAAATTTTACAATTTCTCTAATTCTTCATCCGTTTGTCTTAGTTCTGCTTGAGGGAAATTAGCAACCATTGATTCAACATTAGTAACATTGGTTGTTGGTATGGAGGTCATATGAAATGAGGTGTTAAGGGTATGATCCATGAAGGGTTGACTAGTGTCAACGCTATGAGTGAAAGAGCTAGAGAACTCAAGATCCACGACAGATGTACTATCACAAGATGTCATGAGTCTAGAACTATGTATCACTAGAGTATTGGCAATAGGACACTAGGTTGTGAAGCTCATATAAGTTTCACCAAACCTAAGGTGCACCCAAAATGTAAAATAGGCACTAAACAAATGCAATTAAAACCCAAAAGTATGAAGTGTAATGCAAGTATTTAAAATTATTTTGCAATCTTTAGATTTTAAACAAGATAATTTTTTTTATTATACTATGCAAAAACCTAAAAATGATGTCTTGTAATTCTAATTTTTATTTTGAAACAATGCACTCAATTTGAATAATTAAACTTAATGCAAAGGATGATTGTGAAAAATAGAAATTTTGGAAACTGAAATAGAAAGTTAGATGCAAAAACACATAATGCAAACATAGAGTTTTGAGTGCCCAAAAATTCAAAAATAGGTCTGATCAAGGTCTCATTCGCCCATGGGTGAATGGGTCTTCTGTCAGGGTTTTAAAAAATTAAACTACAGATTTTTGAGTTCATGTTTATGTTTTCAGATTCTGGTTGCAAACATGTAGTTATAGTTTCAGATTTCTAGTAAATCAAATCTAAATGCAAGTGTAAAATGGTGCTAAATGACAAACAAAAAGACCTAATTTGAGATGCAATTTTGATTCAATTTTCTGATTTAAGTGATTGATTATGCAATGTTATGTAAGCACTATCCAAAATTAATGAAAATTTTGAATTTTTTAGATTTTAAAGAATGCAAAATGTAAACCTAAAACCCTAAATGAGATGCAAACTAATGCAAGAAAATAAACCTAAATGAAATACAAATCAATGCAATGCAATACAAAGTAATGAAAATCCTAGATATAGGGTTTAAATGGACTCCAAATTCAAAAAGTCTATAGTGCAAGAATGTCGGGTTCACCACAATGAAACAACAAAAAATAGGTTGAGTGAAAAGGTAGGGGGTTCACCAAAATGATATAGATGGACCTATTTTCCTTTATTTCATTAGGAAATGAGATCCACATAAGAATTGACTTACAAACCTTAGGTGAGTCAACTCAATGGGGGAATCTACTAATTCCCTTATGATTGAGGATGAGGGTATTAACTTGAACAACACTTTTGGGAGAAAAACTAAAAATAGTAAATCAACTCAATTATGCCAATTCAAACTTGGAACATCAATTTAAAGCTCAATACAAATAGAAACAAAAAAATTTCTATAGATATAAGAAGGGTCAAACATTGTGTACCAGTCACCAAAAAGTAGTTTTAGGAGGCTAACTAGGAATCATTCACCCATGGGTGAATGGGTCTTTGTGTAGAGGTTTCTGTTGGCCTTGCCGTTGCACCAAAAGGTCGACCTATCAATGCCTGATACAAGAGTTAATTAAGATCCAAAGGAGGCGGTTAGACCATGTCACAAACCCAAGCATTGTGTTGGACAAGGAAAACCAAGGGACACACCATCTTTCAATAATCTTCCCAACACAAGCAAGGGGTTTGAACCTGTGACCAACTTTGATACCAATTGTTGGCCTTGTCATTGCACCAAAAGGTTGACCTGTCAATGCCTGATACAAGTGTCAATTAAGATCCACAGGAGGTGGTTAGACCATGTCACAAACCCAAGTGCTATGCTGGACAAGGAAGAACAAGGGACACACCATCTTTCAATAGTTTCAACCATCTTTTGAGAGCCTCTGATGTCAATCTGTAGCTTCTGTTTGATTTGGGTTTTAGTGTTGAAAAGTCAGAAATAAATCCTATAGGTGAGTTTCCATGGATTGATGAAAACTTTGACAAATTTCCTAATTTTACTCTCCAAGAGATCTTTAATCCTTCTTCAATGTAAGATCTACAACACAAAAACAAGAGGAAAAAATTATTTGTTTTTGGTGAATAGGGGTTTTCCTTGGTCAAACCTTGTTTGGGTAATTAAACCTTGAATTGAAATAATGAAACATGAAAGGGATGATGAATGAATAATTCTATGTTGCAACTCACCAAACCCTTGAATAAACCTTTGGAATTCTGAAATATTGAGCTTGATCTTGCATGGAATGGATTCAATGGATGTGGATCTTGATACTTGAATCTTGATTTGAATGCTTGACTTGGATCTTTGAAACCTACATCACAATGTTAGCTCCAAAAACATGCATTATTGTAAAAGACTTTGACATGATGCTTGAGATATTGATTGCTGCAATAAATCACTGATAAATCTACTCTTGAATGCCCTTGATCATAATCTTTCCTCTTGTAAACTTGAATTATGCAACTTAGACTTCTTAGGATTTGAATTAATGAAATAAACTTGTATTTTTAGGTATGTATCCTTAATTCCCCCAAAAATTAAACATTACAAGCCAACATTAAAATTTGAATTTGGGGACATTAAAATACCACCAAAAACATATTTTAAATTTAGGCTCAAAGGCCTAGGGAGGACCCATTCACCCATGGGTGAATGGGTCCCGGGTCCCTATTCCTAGAACACACATTGCTCAAGGTAAAGTATTATGTGTTGTAATTAATTGTTGCCAGGTTTCCCCTTTGGAAAATATAATTTATTAGGCTTGTAGATGTAAAATAGGGCTTATTAAGGCAAAATTAATTCTAATTTAATTAAGGGGACCCAAATAAAGTGTGAAAATGTAAAGGAGTACATTTTACTACATTACAACATATAAACATTAACTTAAATGAAAATTAATGTTCACCTGTCCACTAACATGGTCAAGTGAAGAATACATGCATACAACCTCTACCCTCAAACTAGGAGTAACACATGCTACCTCCACCTAGACACATATGCATGAATACATAAAAAATTAAATTTGAATTATAAAATTTATATAAATGTGTTGAACAGCTCTAATGAAGTTACAAGTACATACATATTTATCTAAAACTTAAAAAACTTTAAAATTATATATACATATACCTAAATCTCCTTTGCATCTTGAATGTTGCCTTCTACAATCATAGAATCCCCCACTCCTCTATAGTACTACCTATGACTAGATCTAACAATGATGTGTGTATCAGACTATGAAAGGGAGAGGACATCGAACCTGAAGAGAGAATCTCCATAGAACCTAGGCCTCTCATAGTCTGCTCGAGTGTATTAGTAGATATCTAAGCACCTGCAGTAGGAGATGCCAGAGCACCTATAGCAGAAAATGAGTGGGAACCTATAGCAACATAATCATTAGTAGGTGGATGCACCTGTGTCGAAGCTGTAGAATGGTTGGTATGTATCTCATGTGCCCCACCAAATGATCTAGATGTAGGATTGTTATTAGAATGTTGGGATTGAACTACAAGAGTCTATAAATTAACATAACACTAACCTAAAAATGAATGAAAATTTGCTAAGGGGATTCCCAACTGTGATGAGATCACATGGTAAGCTCTCGACAAGTCATTAGATAATATAACTTGTATCCCTCAAAATTTGGACATCATATGCAATGTGGTCTATATCATCTAGATATGGGATGCTTGTCATGGAATATACATCTAAATTAATAGGTGAGCTACATGGATGTATCATCAAGTATTTGCCCATGTGATTTGCAAATATCCATTGAGCTTGGACTACAATATCAAAAATACTATCAATTGCTTCCTATTAGGAAGTAATGACAACCTCATCACTAATAGGGCTAACACATGGAGTGATGAAAAGCATCATCTTCCCAACCAAGGCCCTAAAATTTGTGGGTTGTTGATCTACACAATGGTAAGCATCCCTATTGTAGACCCTATCATGCCCCTGCCCTAAATGAGGTGGTAAATCTAAATAGTTAATATTTTTTTACACTTAGTCCATTTGACCCTAATTCACCTAGTTCAATACAACTCATCATATCAATCACAACAAACATAAATAAAAAATGGGCCAAAACCCTATCCAACATGTTTGGATCTCCTTTGAGGATAACAACCAAATAGTACCTCTTGGTTAATTTTGGCTCCCTAATATTTATGATGAAAGAGAACTAATGTAGTTTAAGTCATTTAGGCTATATCTCCTTTCACCATCTTGCATTTTGGTGAACCTGACTTAACTTACTGTAGTGACGAAAAATGTATCCCTTTACATTTTCTCAATTGTTTGGGCCCTCCTAGTTAAATTGGACTTAATTGTGCCTTAATTTAGTATTGTAAGGTGTATCCCTTTACACTTTCACACTTATTTAGGGCTCCCTTAACTAATTGATCTTAATTTTTCCTTAATTGGCCCCTTAATTCATTTACCAAGCCTATTTAACTACATTTTTTGAAGAGGAAACTCGACACTCATTAATTCCTAAACATAACACTTCTCATTGAGTAGTGTGTGTCTTAGGTTTATGGACTTGGGACCTATTCTCCCATGGGCGAATGGGTCCTCCCTAGACCTTAGGACCTAAATTTAAATTATGTTTTTGGTGATAGCTTAACATATTCAAATTTGTGATTCAATGTCAGCTTGTGATATTTGAATTGAATTGGGAAATTGAGGATACATATCTATAAATATAAGGTTATTTCACTATGTTTCACCTAGATTTTCAAGTGTTCAATTACAAGAGATAAAGTTGTCATCAAACGAATTCAAAAGAAGATTTTTCAGAGTTTTATTGTAGAATTCAAGATCCAATTTTCATTTCAAAGTCTTATCGCATCATGCATGTTTTTGGAGCTAACATTATGGTGTAGGTTTCATGATCCATTTAAGCAAGATTCAAGTGTCAAGATACACATCCATTGAAGCCATTTCATGCAAGTCACAAAATTTCATTCCAAGGTTTATTCAAGGGTTTGTTGAGTGGTAACATAGAATTGTTCATTCTTCATTCCCTCTTTCATTTTTTTATTCATTTCAAGGTTTAATTACTAAAATGGGGTTTGACCAAGGCAAACCCCCATTCACCAAAAATAAACAATTTTTCCCTTTCATGTTGTGTTTGCAGATCTAGGTGGAAGAAAGCTTGAAGATCTCGTGAAGAGCAAATTTGAAGAAGTTGCAAAAGTTGTCATCTCACGAAAACTCATATACATAATTTATTTTCGACATTCCGACAATGCCACTTGGACAAATTGGAAGATTCAGATTTGTATCAGAGGCTCCCAAAACTTGTAGAAAAACCTTGACAGTGGACCCATTCTCCCTAAGGCGAATGAGTCCCAATCCACCTTTGAAAACTCACTTTTGGTGAAAGGTACACTTAGATCTTCCCTTCTCTGATATGCAATTTTATTGTAGATTCTGTTAGTATAGAGCTTAATCTTGTTGTTTCAAGTGTTAAATTGCATTTTGGTGTTAGTTTACTATTTTTAGTTTTTCTCCTCAGTATTGTTTGAACTTGACCCCCGTCCTTCATTCATATGGAAATCTATAGATTCACACCTTGAGTTGACTCACCTTAGGGTTGTAAGGAAATTATTTGTGTGGATCTCATTTCCTAATGAAATAGGAAAAAAAGTTTACCATACCCCTATTTTGATGCCCCTAACCTATTTCCCTTCATTTTATTTTGATGAACCCGACTTTTGAGCATTGTTTCTTTCTAATTTTGGAGTCTATTTCAGCCCTAGATCTAGATTTTGCATTCATTTGCATTGCATTGCATTGAATTTAATCTCATTTAGGTTTGCTTAACTTGCATTAGTTTGCATCTCATTTAGGGTTTTAGGATTGCATTTTTGCATTCTTTAAAATATGGAAAATAAAAAAAAATCAATCATTTTGCAAAGCATTTACATAAAATTGCATCATCATTCATTTATATTTGAAAATTGAATCAAAATTGCACATCAAATTAGGTCTCCTAGTTTTTCATTTAGCATTATTTTGTATTTGCATTTAGGCTTAAACTTACAAAAAAGTCAAATTGCAATCACCTGCCTCAGTCCAAAATCTGAAAACCATAGGAATTCACTCAGAAATTTGTAAATCCATTTTTCAAATGCTTAGCTAGGACCCATTCACCCATGGGTGAATGAATCCATAATTATGGATTTTTCTTGCATTTTTGGGCACTAAAATCTTTGTTTCTATATTTTGCTTTGTTGTTTCAATTTGCTGTTACAATTTGCAAATTTTTTGTTATCTCAAATTGATCATATTAAGATTCATTTGATAAATTTAATGCATTGTGTGAATTCAAAATTGCATTTAAAAGACATCATTTTCAAGTTTTTGCATAGCATTATCAAAAAATTATCTTGTTTGAAATTTGAAAAATTGCTTTTACATATTTGCATTGCACTTTACATTCTAGGCTATTTAATTGCATTTTACCTCTTATCCATTTTGGGTGCATACCGAGTTTGTGAAACTTGTATGAGCTTCACAATTTGGTGTCCTATTGCTAATATTATCATGAGACGTAGTTCGAGACTCATGTCATCCTACAATATACCATTCATCATGGATCTTGGATTTTCTATCTCTTTCACTCATAATGTTAACACTAGTGAACCCACTATGGATCATAACCTTAACACTTCATTTCCCATGACTTCCCTACCCACAACTAATGTGCATGATGTCGAAACAATGGTTGCTAATGTCCCATAAGAGAACATAAGAAGGATGGATGAAGAAATAGAAAAATTGCAAAACTTTGTGACTTTCGAAAATATTTCTAGTAGTGCCATTCTTACTTTAGATAATGTGAGGAAAATGCTTGAAAATGAAAATGGAATAGAGATTGTGCGAATTCTAGCTCATATTGTTGATAAACATGCTCCTACATTGACTAGTTATGCTCAAGCTCTGGGGTATACTCAAAGTCAAGGTGGGAATTCAATTCCTCATTCTACAACCCTTACCTCTATTCCTACCTACACTAGTAATCATGTTACTACAACCATCCAATCTACTAGCAATGCCAACACTTCCTAAGGTATTTCCATTGGGAATCCCTCTAGCTTTATGCATTCAAATCTCATATCTACTCATCCATTTCCCCCTCACAAATTTACAATTCACTTGTCCTCAATATACATACACAACTCCACCTTATTCACCTCCATCTCACAACACCAATAATGATCCAATCCTTAACACACTTTTGCAAAATGTCTCATCCCTACTACAAAAAATTTCTACACTAAATCAAAACAACAATGGCAAGTTTCACAATACATCAAAATCAACTCATTATCCTTGGAGATTTTGAGAACACAAATGCCACAAGTTATAGAGGTTCCTAGATTTGAGAAATATTATGGGAAAGGAGATATTGTTAGCCATGTTTCCGCTTACACAACCTTATGTAGTGATTTCATTTTTGAAGATAAACTATTGGCTAAAATCTTCCCTAGATCCTTGAAAGATACTACTTTAGAGTGGTTTTTCTCTTTATCAAATAATTCAATACATTCATTCAGTGAACTTATTGATTCCTTTTACAACCACTTCCAAATTCAAATGGGTCCTAAGATAACCCTAGCTGATTTAATGAAATGTAAACAAAAGGATGATGAAAAAGTCATTGATTTTATAGCATGATACCAAATGCTTTGTTCACAAATAAACATTAAGATTCCTGATGTTGACCTTCAAAGAATGTTTATTTCCAAATTTTAAAACAAAATTCAAGCCAAACTTGAGATGTTGAAATTCCCCTCCTTTACCAATTTTTGTACAACCCTTCGAGATTACCAAAATTGGGTTAGAAGTCATGAAGTGAAAAATCCCTCTAGTCATCCTGAAAAATTTGAATCCATGCCTCATAACAATTATCAACCATTGAAGAAAAAAAGAAGGGATTTTTACAACTTAATCCCCCTAAACCAACTCAATGTTGATAACCAAGTGGCTACTATAAAGATGATTATGCCTTTGGGGATAGAAAGAGACAATTTACAACCCTACCTAATACCCTTCATAATACTATGTTGCAACTCTTAGACAAGAATTTGATTTCCCTACCTCTTGTTAGAGCTCCTGATACTACTAAACCTTTACCTTCAAACTATAGACCAAATGCCTATTGCCATTTTCATCGAAAAAATGGATATGATACAAAATATTGTAAGCATCTTAAAAATATTGTGCAAGACCTCATTGATTCTAATCATATCCTAATTGGTGGTGTTAATGATCAAGGTAATAAGTTTGTAGCCCCTCCTAATCAAAATTTGTAAATCTTTAGTAATCCTATGCAAAATCATAATATTTCCTTCATTAAAGCTAGTGAAACAAAGAATGATGTGATGAATGTTGACACAGATGATGATATAATGAATGATAATGAGGAACACTTTATGAAATCCATGATTGGATTTATTGACGTTAAACCTCATAAGGGCCAAACTAATATGCCCCTTGAAATTGATTTCTCACAAAACAACATAATTAAACATACACTCGATGGTCCTCTTTACATAGCTGGAAGAATCAATGACAAGCATACTAATTGGATATTAATTGTTCTTGTCTATGTAGAGAAAGTGATCACTAAAGAATTTCTATTTGTGCATGAGCTTTATCAAGATACACATGAAAAACTGAAAGCATGGATCAAAACACATATTGGTTTTGCTTACCCTACGATAGGTTCGATAAATATCCCTTTAAAATTTGGACCGAAATAATTAAATTTCTCATTCACCATCATTTTGACTACAGACCAATTTTGTGTGAAGTTAGGCTATACATGGCTTTGCTCCATGAATTTTGTCTCATCGATTGTGCATAAATGTTTAAAGTTTCCATTTGGAAATGAGATCTTTACTGTGCATCATAGTTGATTTAATCTTGTGTCTTCCTGTGGGAACTTCTCATAAGATTTTTTTTGGCTTGAGCCTATAGAGCCTATTAGACCCCATGAAGACTTCTTTTTCAAATCCTACCAAAAGTTTAAGGAAAAGTGCATAGAAGAGTTATCCCTTACCGATATGTCTCAACTAATGATTGAGCCTCCTATCCTTGATGAGACCATGATTGAACAAAAATCCCTTCCAAGTAACCAAGACCAACCTATGTCAAATCCTTCACCCATTTCATATAAGAGACCACGAGATAATCAAATAAGTCTCATTGTGCCTCCTAAATTCAAACAAGTTTACAAAGCTAAAGAGAAAGTGGTTGAACAACCTCCTATGGTTCCTTTCCTTCCTCCCTTAAGGGAAGGAAATAAACCTTTTGTTGATAAACCTGATCCTACACAATCACAACTTGAAAATCGAATGAAAAGAAACCAAAATGCTAGAGAGAATAGGTGTAGACGTCATGCTATTGCTTGTTTGTTGCAAGAAAAAGAAGAAAATAGCAACAAATAAAATCAAAATCCAAACTTGTCTCAAGCAATGCATGATACCTTTCTGCCTTCACCACAATATAAATAATAAAATCTTCTATAGATATTATCATTAGACCTATTGTGATTAACTTGGATGATGATAATGAAACTACTAATATTGATGAAAAAGTGCATAAAGAGCTAAATTCATTGTCTTCCTCTTCCATGAGCTTAAATGATGATACTCCTAAATAGAGTGTTGAACTTGGTGCTAGTCCTAGTTTGGAACTTAATGTTGTCCCTTTGGCTATTTTTCCTCCTTCCACATATATTAAACAAGATAGGGATGTAGACGGCCTGTTGTAGGTTGATTCGTATGTGCCTTACTAGTCTTTTCTTTTTCTTCTTTTTCATGTTCTTTGTGTGATTGCATGTGTGTAATGTGATCCCCCGTATTGTTCGGTTTGATGTATCTCTTCATGTGCATTCCTCTATTTGTATCTAAATTTTTCTATATATCGTAAACCTTTATCTTTATCTTTTTTCTTGTGTTTTCCTTTTGTGGATGATGCAAGACGTCAAGACATTTAGGTATCTTCCATGTTGACCCAATTTTTTTTTATTTTTTTCGCTCTCTATGTGTCGTTCTTCTTGGTCTATGAGTTATTTGGGGAATGATAATGTTTTCGAGCTCTATAATATCATTGTAGTAAAGACATACTGACCCCAAATCCATGGATCCCTTATGTGAGTTTTGGGATTTCATTCTAGGGGAAATCCCTTCTCTCTCTTTTTCATGACGTAGCTTCATTTGGAAACATATGAATTGACATAGGGCTTGTTGAATAATCTCTCATGTATTCTTTATTGTTAGCATTGATTATTTGCTACTTTAAAGTAATTGCTCACAACAATGGTGTTAGAAATTTCTTTAAAGTGGGGGCATACATTGGCATTATTATTTTTGAAATTCTTGACATTCCTTATGTTTCATTGTGTGATCTTCTTACTTATTGTGATGCATATTTTTCTTGGTGGTGTCATTGGGTTTCATGTCCTCTAGGAGTGACCTTTCTTGGTATACAACTTTCCTCTTAGTGGTGATGCTATGCGTTGCATTCCCTAAGGTGCAAATATTTTATCCTAGATTTTTCCTCTCTTGGAGACAGTAGGCACAATGTTCCCTAAGAGGAGACCTTACATGAACTAAGAAAAATCCCTTTGAACATGTTTACATGAATTTTTGTTCATAAGTGCTTAGCATAACACAACTTGCTAACCTTCTGAAGATCAAACCCTTTTCAAGGTCACCAAGCATAACACACTTTTCTTTCTAGTGGAGCCTTACCTTGTTTTTTCATAGGTGCTTAGCATAGCACAACTTTCTAGGCCTTATGAAGCTCAAAGTTTTTTTTTTGTGGTGCCTTATTGAAGTTATCAGCGATATAGCTTTGGTATGGTATGGGAGCCTAATAAGATTCTTTCATTTGCCACTCCTTTTATGTTTTGTCTTATTTTGTGGTGCCTTATTGAAGTTATTAGAGGGATAGCTTTGGTATGGTATGAAAGCCTAATAATGTTCTCTCATTTACCACCCTTGGGGGCTCACCTAGTGGAAAACCAGAGTTCCATTAGACCATGTGAGTGTGCATGTTGTTTGCATAGTGGACAACCAAAGTTTCATTTATAAACATTTTTGGACAAACAGTCGAGGTGTGTTCCACATGCGTTGGATAGTTGAGGCTTGATCCACCCTTTTTGTTTTAAAATTTTCTTTAAGTCTTTGATGTTGTATGATTGAGTATCTTGTTGTTGCTGTATACATATATTTTGAATGTCTACTTTAGTGTGAGTTTGATGCAAGGTCATCCTCTCACTGAACTAGGGGCTAAATGTAGTGACAAAAAATGAATCCCTTTACATTTTCTCACTTGTTTGGGCCCTCCTAGTTAAATTGGACTTAATTATGCCTTAATTTAGTGTTGTAATGTGTATCCCTTTACACTTTCACACTTTTTTAGGGCTCCCTTAATTGATTGAGATTAATTTTTCCTTAATTGGCCCCTTAATTCATTTACCAAGCCTATTTAATTACATTTTCTGAAGAGAAAAACTGACATTAGTTAATGCCTAAACATTACACTTCTCATTGAGAAATGCGTGTCCTAGGTTCATGGACATGGGACCCATTTTCCCATGGGAAAATGTGTCCTCCCTAGACCTTAGGACCTAAATTTAAATTATGTTTTTGGTGGTATTTTAACATATTCAAATTTTTGATTCAATGTCAGCTTGTGATATTTGAAATTTTGGGAAATTGAGGATACATATCTATAAATATAAGGTTATTTCACTATGTTTCACCTAGATTTTTGAGTGTTCAATTACAATAGCTAAAATTATGATCAAAGGAATTCAAGAGAAGATTTATCGAAGTTTTATTGCAGTCTTCAAGATCCAATTATCATGTCAAAGTCTTCTTGCAGTATGCATCTTTTTGGAGCTAACATTGTGATGTAGGTTTCATGATCCATTGAAGCACTCAAAGCACCATTTCAAGCAAGATTCAAGTGTCAAGATCCACATCCATTGAGGCCATTTCATGCAAGTTGCAAGCCATTTCATGCAAGTTGTAAAATTTCATTCCAAGGTTTATTCAAGGGTTTGTTGAGTGGTAACATAGCATTGTTCATTGTTCATTCCCTTTTTCATGTTTTTATTCATTTCAAAGTTTAATTACCAAAATAGGGTTTGACCAAATCAAACCCCCATTCACCAAAAAAAAACAACGTTTCCCTTTCATGTTGTGTTTGTAGATCTAGGTGGAAGAAAGCTTGAAGATCGCTTGAAGAGAAAATTTGAATTAGTTGAAAAAGTTGTAAAAGTTATCATAAAATTTGTTATCTTTTGGAAACTCATCTACATAATTTATTTTCGACATTCTAACATTGCTACTTGGACAAATTGGAAGATTCAAATTTGTATCAGAGGCTCTCAGAAGTTGCAGAAAACCTTGACAAGGACCCATTCGCCCCTGGTCAAATGAGTCCCAGTCAGCCTTTGAAAACTCACTTTTGGTGAAAGGTACACTCAGATATACCCTTCTTTGAACTGGAATTTTATTGTAGGTTATGTTAGTAGTGAGCTTAATCTTGTTGTTTCAAGTGTTAAATTATATTTTGGTGTTAGTTTACTATTTTTAGTTTTTCTCCCCAAAGTGTTGTTTGACTTTGACCCTTGTCTTTTAGTCATAAGGAAATCTAAAGATTCACAACTCGAGTTGACTCACCTTAGGGTTGTAAGGAAATTCTTTGTGTGGATCTCATTTCCTAATGAAATTAGGAAGATAAGCTTATCATACCCCTATTTTGAGGCTTGTAACCTATTTCCTTTCATTTCACTTACATTTGCATATATATTTTTATTTTAATCACATATATTATCAAATTTGATTTACATGATTAAAGTATTATATTATTTGAATATATTATTTACTATTACACACATTTTATTTTAGAAAATCATTATAATTATTTTTCTCTTACGTTATTACAAAAATTTAAAACCTAAAACACCTTCTATTCTTTTAACATTACATCAACATTTCCATCTTGTCATTACTTCTAAAAAATATTCTCTTCTTTTCTTATGTCATTGATAGATGTTTCTTTTTTAACCTTTGGTAGCCCTTCTTTAAGTGATAATGAACCTAACACTTGTCCTTATACTAAGATATGTCCTACTCAGAAGGACATTATGGTACAAGAGGATACAACAATACCTTTCTTAACATCACTTTACTCGCTCGTCATTCAATTTATGTTCCTCTTCACAACATGGTATGCATAGATGAAGAGTATAAATTCACATCAGATCCCCCAAGGATAGATGTTAATCAAAATACGATCAATACAAGTTATACTTATGATTCCAATAAAGAACCTATAAAACCTATAACACTATGATTCCACAATAATGTGCCTTCTTCTTCTAACACATATCTCAATGATGATGGGGATATTTATATTTTACCCCTCATGGACTAGTTGAATATAATATTGACCCTCTCCATCCTAACATCTCATCACTCAAAAAGGATTTGCATTCTTACAAAATAATTTATTCTTCTTCTCGTGTCAATTCTATCGTATCTTCTTCAAAATATGATCATACTTCTCATTTAGACAAGATTATAAATGTGGCCTCTCCTCATTTTTTTGTTTTGGAGATACATTATGGGCTTGGTTTCAATATTATTACTAAACTTGGATAGAATGCTAATGATTTAACAATGAGTTAAAGCTCCTATGAAACCTACACTACACTTTTCTAAAGAGGGTTTAGGTTACTTGCCTTCTCCTTCATCTACATCCACTCCTCCATTGTTTTATGTACCTAAACCTTTATGTTGTAAGCAGTCAGACCTTTCTTCACAAGAGAAAGGATTGCTTCCTACTTCTCATCCTCTATCTAAGAAAAAATATATTTAATTGAGGCTTCTCAAATCTCACTTGATTACTCTTCCTCCTTCAACACAAGAAATTTCATAAACATGACCAATAAATCCTTCTTGTGCATATCATTAAGTGCTTGGTCATTCCTATAGTGAATACCATGCCTTGGAAAATAAAATACAAAAACTTCTTGACTCTAGTGCTATCACTCTTTCATTTGTAAATGTACCTATTTTTTGGTCATGTGATATTGGGTCTTACCCTTATCCGATTCCTTCTAAATGATAATTTTTTTTCTTATGTATTTCTTCTCACTATGTGACATTCGTAGCTCCATGTGTTTGCTCATTTCCATTCATGGTGGTACAATCATATATGAAACCATACTTTATTTATGATATAAACACAATGGTATATAGCATGGTTATCCTCACCTATATACTGGAGGGCAAGGATAATTGGTTTTGGAATTGTGAATCCTTTTTGAGGATCCCCTCTCTTTTTCCTTCACCCCTTCTTTTCCTTAAAATATCAACATAGTAAATATGCTATTATTTTAAGGGGGAATATCACCTATCCATTTGTGCATCCACACATGCATCATTATCCATTCATGCTTCTTGAGTTGTGGCTTATTGATATGCCCCATCTATGGTGTGTTTTTTACTATTCCCCTAAAGGCATGGTTATCGAATCATCCCTTGTGATGTTGTTTATTCATACACTCCCTAAGGCATGATTATTAATTCATCCCTTAAGACATTATTCATTTGTGTTCTCCTTGAGGTGCGATTATTAGTTCATCCCCTAAGAAATTGCTCATTTGTGTACTCCCTGAGGTGTGATTACTAATTCATCCACTGAGATGTTCATTTATTTTCTCCCTAAGGCATGACCATTAGTTCCTCCCCTGAGACATTGTTAATTTGTGCACTCTCTCATGTGTGATTATCAATTTTTCCCTTGCAACATTGTTCATTTGTGCACTCCCTAAGGCATTATTTTATATTTGTTCCCTATGACGTTTATTTATATGCCCCCTGAGGCGTTAACAATACATGATTACCTAGCATAACACAACTTGCTAGCTTTTTAATCCATGTACTCTATAAGCCACCTAGCATAACACAACTTGATATCCTATATGCTTTATAGGGTTTGATTTATCACATCCATGGTCACTTAGCATAGCACAACTTACTAGTCTATGATCCATGGGGGATTTTTTTATGTGTATGACCCCTAGCAATAGAGAAAATTGGTGCTCAATTCATGTACCTTTCTTCATCCATGGTCACCTAGCATAGCAAAACTTTCTAGCCTATGATCCATGGGGGCTTTGTAATGTGCATGACCCCTTGTGACAAAGTAAGCTAGTTCTAGATTCATGTACCCTTCTTTGTTTATATTGATTTCTCCCTAACTATTTGTATGCATTATTCCTTTGAAGCAATCAATCAACTTGCTACATGATTCTTTTCTCTTTAGAATTCCTCTTTGTTTGTTGTATTTGGGGGAAACTTCTTGGTTTTGAGACAACCTTTCATACTGAGGTATCCTTACCTTGTTGAATCAAATTTTTTGCTTGAGACTTATGTACTCACATTATTGTTGTATTATTTTTTCTCTTTATTTATGCTTTATATATGTTTTATAATTTTATGTATACTTCATGTATGCTTTGGGTATGATGCATGCATTATTTGTGTATGCTTTATGTGCACTCTATTGTTTGCTCAATGTATAAGTCATATATGTTTGAATTTTTCCTCATCTTGTGTTTGATATATTTATGTGTGTGACCTTTTATCTTGATATTTTAGTTTTATAGGATCCTATATCTCAGGGCTATCACATCTCCTAGGTTGGAGTAATCCTACCTCTTTATCATTTTGATAAATATATATATCTTCTCCATACTTTAGTGTGAGTATGAATTCCCTCAAACCTTGGTTTCCAATTGTGGAGGAGAAGCATCACTCAAGCACTTTTCCTCCATCCACAGACTCTTATGCGGTCCGTTGCACATCTGCCATATAAGGAAAGATGGACCTACCCTTCAAAGAAGGAGTTGGTCTAATAACCTCATAACTGTAGCCTATCTGAACTCAATGTTGTGCCCTACATGAATAGAACTTGTATACATCCTATCTTGTATGGAAATCATGGACTAGCATGCATAAAAGGTACACAATGAAATTGATAGCATAACCAATGGAAAATTACACTACTTTGGCCAAAGTTTCATATAAAAAGTCATCCTAGATCACATACACTTCCCTAGTTCGATTTATCTCAAGATCATTTGTACACTATGCATAGGTAATCCCTTCATGAGGTAATCTTTAATCATAGGAACAACCTATTCCCTTGTAAATTTAAGTATATCTACTAAGTATATTCTCTCTTATAAACTATTCTCAATGAAAGAATTAACTACTCCCAAGAGAAGAAATGAACTACCTATAGTTTGAAGTTCATAAACAAGTTGAATAAAAAACTTCACAGCTATTCAAGCAGCTTCGTATCCTAGTATATAATACTAAAGTATGCAATCACTCCTTAGTACAGAGTATGTACAATCAATACTTTACACACATTAACAAAGAGAGAATAGATTCTTTTACTTCATGTAAGAAATGACAAACTTTCCCTATACTAGCAATTCCATGATTTTCACACAAAACAACTAAACATTCAATCTTTCCCAAAAAAAAAACATAAAATAATAGACCACATGCCTGTAAACGCTTTATTCCTAATTGACAAACTGGTTCACTACATTCCTTCTAGAATTGACTTTCCAAGCTTATATTAATACTCCAATTCTCCCAAAAAGTAACTCACAATAACTCTCTTACTCTAAACTCACAAATACTCTCAACTCATAAAATTAATAGCTCAGATATCAAAACAACAATAAGCAAGAATGATTGGCATCCAAATGCGAAGAGAAGCTCATCTATTTATGCAAAAATGTGAGACATTGAAGTCTACAGATTTACTAAGAAATTTGACACCACACAACAATACAGTTTGACTCCAAGGATAAATTTAAGAACACCCCCCCTTGATGAAGGTGTAAAATCTTGGAAAATCTTGTATACTTCTCGATAAAAGTATTAATTTTATTAGCAATTTTTTTTCGTTTTTCGGGAAAAAAAATCTCAATTGGTGAATCTTTTCTAATCACTAGAAGTCTATGGAAAATCCTGGCGAATTGTAGATTTTTTTGAACCAATAAAATATTTTCATTGGCGATTAAAACTTTTTTCCAAACCAATAAAATATTTCCATTGGCAAATTAAACCTATTTTCAAAATAGATTTTTTTTGTTGGCGATTAAAACCTTTTTCAAACCAAAAAAAATATTTTCATTGGCGAATTAAACCTATTTTCAAATGAATAAAAAAACATTGGAAAATTAGACATAATCTCAAACTAATAAAAAAAATTTAGTGGCGAAATAAATGGATATGCCAATAAAAAATCATAGCGTGGTTGGCGAAAATATCAAATGCTACAATTACATATAGTTTTATTTCAGGACAAATTTTCTGCACATTCAAATTCCTTCATAAAGTGTTCGGAAGGGGGACAAGTGTCAACATATTTATTATGTCTAAAGCCATACGTCAACACAAATTAATATAGCCCATGACCGTTTGATGAATTTTTGATGGACAACTGTAGTTGTATTCCATAAGTAAATCTCTAAAGCACTAGACTTATGAATTGAAACCTCTGGAATAACATTAGAACCGTTAGATGTGGATGCGTGGTAAGATCACAACCCACCATTCCTTACCTTCATATCGCTCATCACAGTAATCAAAATAAACAACAATTTTTTTTTACGATGGTGCTATATAAAGGAGAAAATTGTGTTCATTGGGCTTTGTTGAAGTGGAACCAAAGAACGAAAGATCTTCAATGATAAGTGATATGAAAGGAAACAAGCATATCTCTCATTGTGGAAATGAGACATGGAGACCAAACACCTTCTGTGATGCGTAATACAAGAGAAAATCAAGGCTCATCACTCATCGCAGTTATGAACTCGATGGGTTAAAGGATTTTGGTGATCAACAATACAAGAACTTAAGTGGTAGAAATATGCTTGTGCATAAAGTTTGTTTTAAAAGAGGGACCACCTAGGAAGAACGTAGGACCAAGGCTTAAAAACTCAAGAACATTTTGTGCAAAGGATGTAAAGGCCTAACAAGGCCAAATTATCAACCTTATAAAATAGTTGAATTCTCAGACCAAAGTAATGAAGGAAATATGTGCAAAGGATATTCCATATGTCTATAGCCATATGTCAGCACAAATCAATATAGCCACGACCATTCGATGAATTTTTGATGCACGACTATAGTTGCATTCTGGAAGGAAATGTCTAAAGCTCTAGACTTGCAAATTCAAACCTCTGAAATAACACTACAACCATTAGATTTTCAAAAAACAATGGTTGAAATTTTAATATTTTTTAAATGATTTAAAGTCACAACTCAATTTTTTTGAAATAATATTGTCACATCAACTGATCAAGTGGTGAATTAAATGTTAAATGTTGAGTATTTGATGTCATTTTCTTCATTCTAACTTCAATATATACTTCACCAACTTGATGTTATTCATATCATTTATAATATATTTGACTTTTATTTCTTTCTTCTTTGTTCTCAATTTAACTGTGATATGGAATCTTCATGGAGTGTCATGCTACCCAAATGCTTTTGGGAGAAAAGAAGCGACGATGCATATGATAGACAAAAGCTGGGTATGATTTTTACAATTCCTTGTGTGTAGGTTGAGGATGCTATAAGAATAATTGTGGGTAGGGAATGGCTTCAGAACAACCCCCATGCTCTATATTTTGAGGTAGCTTTGGATTTCTTTTCCAACTGCATGGACATTTTTCTCGATAAAGATAGCTTTATATTAATGCCATTTTTTGTGGATTAATGCCATGTGAAAATCCAAAGAGATTGATTGGATAGCTTTATATTGAAAACTACATGATGTAGTGTAGAATCATAGATGATGATGTCATTAATCCAGTGATCTAGTGAAATGAGATTTGTAATGATTTCACATAGTTTGAGTGGCATTGGAAATTTTGACAACTTGTCAGCTTGAGGTACAGTTTGCATGTAACCAGATGTCAATCAAATTAAACATTTAAATTGTAAATGTAAGGCTTAAGTTACACAAATTGATTAAGTTGGTTTTTTGGTTTACGCAAATTACGATTATCATTATACCCAACCTCATGTGACATGACTCACAAGTAAACAGGGATCAGGCTAGTAGTGGCACTGGTGGTCCATAAATAGGGATAGTGAGCACAACTAAAATCATTCATTGAAGGCTAAAGGCTTTACTATTGAGTACAATGTTTTAAATTGTCATAAGGGTTTTCATTTTATAGGGTTAATAAGGATTTAGGAAGAAGATGATGTGGTATTATTGGGGATACTCTAAATTCTCCTGCCTCTAGTTATGTAGTTACAAAGTAAAAGACCCATTTTCTTCAAGTTCAAAATGGGTGGAATTGGAAAGAAGTTGATTTGGTTGACCTGACTTCTCAGACAGGTTTTGAACTAGGATGAGGAGCTCTGATGGAGATAAGTGCTATCCTAGTGCATGGAGGCTGCATGCAAAAGATGGGAGCACATTACTACCCCTCATCTTCTACATGACTCTAGTTCTCAAAGGGTATAAGTACATTTTGTATCTTCACAACTCCCATTTCCCCAATGTGGTTCACCAAGCAAGCCCCATGTATTTATTTTGAGATGACATGGTTGCCTAGGAAAGTCTCATGCATTTATTTTCAGAGCACATGGTTGACCTGGCAAGTCCCATCACCATGCATTTATTTTTAGAGCGACATTTATATTATGTTGTCACTAGTGGTCCAGTAGAAGCTTGGCACTTACAATAGTATTTGTATTATGTAAAGTAACATATGCTATTTATACAAAATAGGAGCTTCGCACTTACATACTCTACTCATATTTAAAAAGATATGTAATAATGTGACATTGTAATTCAGTTGTAATAAAATAAATGGTTGTGTTATTCTTTGTTATTCATTTATACTAAAAAATTAGTTTCTAAGTTCAGTGTCTATGAATCTATTCAAATTAGTTTTTTTCCTTTAAGAAATTAAGTATTATCTATTTATGAAATAATTGCATGCAGATTTAAAAAATAAAGCAATACAAATGAAAGAAGAAAGTTGCCATCAAATTGTCAAAAAATATTATAAACACTAAAAGTTGTCACTCTTGTTAGGGTTTACCAAAATGTTATTGATTTATAATTTGTCATTGACCTTCTCCCCTAGTTCTTGGTATCATTATTCATTTTATTAAGTCCTTTGCAACATTAAGTTACTGACCCCTTGGCCTTGATCTTAATCCCAACACACTAAATTTTAAAACAATTTTAAAACACATGTTTATTTTTTATGTCATAAATTACCCAACCGTTCGATGAAAATTTGATGTATGGTTGTAGTTGCATTCTAGAATGAAATGCACATAGCACTAGGCTTGTGAAATTAAACCTTTGGAATCACCCTATAATCGTTAGATTTACAAAGATCAATGGTTTAGAATTTGTTGTCAATGTAGGAAAACCATGTACTAATTGTGTAGTTTGGAAGCAACACGTTGATGTTTCAATGTTTCATTCACTTTAATGTTCGAAAAAAAAAGCAAACTTTCTATTGCTAAGTGCTAAGTGATTTTATTTTCAAGTGAGAGGGTCAGCACATGGGGAGATTTCAGATTGCTCATAGCAATGCACCTAGGAGATTTTGGGTTCCACACCCAACAAATCCAGTCCATGCCTATCAATATTAATCTTTTCAAGAATCAAAATACGGGAAGTGAAAGACAAAATTCCTATGACTATGTTTCAACTTTCATCATTTCTTAAAATCTTATTTTGTCAAACTTTGAAGTTTAGGTTTAGGGTTGAGAGACTTAAGAATTAAGAAAAATTAAGGAGGACTAAGAGGGAATTCACAATTTCACATTGTATAACCATGTCTACCACCAGTACCACTAGAGAAAAATTAGATAAAAAAATACATTATGTAAAATTGCTTAAAACCCCAGGTTTCACCGATGAATACCATTATATTTATGATCCTAAAATCTATGGTAGGCTTACCTCAAAAATTAGATTTTCATATGAGAATAAGGATGCAAAGCAAATGCAAGCTAATAGTTACAGTGCATCGTGGGTAACTGGATTAGGGTGCATGATGTTACATGAGGTTTTCCCTTGCCCATAATTTATCATGGTCTGTGCCCAGAATTATGATGATAACAAAAGAGCAATTATTAATAAAGATAGAAAATAAGAACTGTTATCCATTAATGAAGAACTTGGAAAAGTGTTGGGGTTTACAACTGAAGAATTTGGAAACATCCACATTGACATAGAAAAGCTTGCTAGTGATTATGAAGCAGTGGATGAAAGGGAGAAAAATTATTTCATAAATAAAATAGTTCTAGATAACATACAAGTTAGAAAAAAATTGAAAGGTAATCATAAGCCTCCTTATGATTTTGATATTTTTAGACCATGGGTTTAGGATCCTATTTCCATGCTAGCATTTTTCCTCAAACTGGATAACAATTGGGAAGTGGGTGCAAGCCTCCTTGAAATGACATATAATATCTATTATGGTGTTCCACATGTCAAATATAACTTTATTGAGCACATTGTAGAATCCATGCATAAACAATTTTTAATGATTAAAGGAGGTTCCACCAAGACATTTAGGTTCACAACCTACTTGTGTCATTTTTTTCTATTCAAATTTAGAGGAATGTTTCAAACCAACAAGCTTTAGATTCAACCCTATAGTAATTCCCATGAAAAGAAAATGACTCCAGTATATGATTGGACCACTAAGATAAGGATGCATGATTCTCGAAGGAACTACAATCATTTTGTAGACTACCTTTTGGCTCCATTGCATCAAGCAATTACAAATACTTCAATGCCTAGATTGCCTATGTCATGTAGAAATTGCATTCAACTAGTAAAAGAAATACAATTGGTTGATTGGTACTTAATGGAACAATATATTGTGCTAAGATTTTATGGATCAGGAGTAGAGCCATACAAACTTCCAATACATGTGACATAAATGGTTTTTGTATTGGAATATGTAAGGCAGATGCAAAATACTAATGAACTACACTTTGTCAATCAGCAAAAGAGGACCTTATTTCCTTCTTTACCTTTTTCATGTGGAGGGTTCACATTCAAGAGAAAAGCATTTAAGCTGGCACATGATCTTTTTATTTTTTTAAATTTTGATGCTGCTTGTCATTGGTAATATGATCCATGTGACACCATTAAATCAATGGTTGTGGCCAATAGGAATGCTGGAAGTAGAATTCAACATGAAAGTAAAACCTTGCTTGGAAACTTGAGAAACATGGATTCTTGGGATGAGGTCAAAATAGCAATGGAGAAAAGTACTTTTGAGAAAGGCATTTCTTTTGAACAAATTTTTAGCAAAAATTATGGCATTTCATTGAAAGACAATCAGGACATACAACAATTTTTATGAAAAAAGTGATAAACCATCTAGTAGAGTAAAAATGCCAGATTCTCTAGAGAAGGAAGTTATAGATAAAAAATGGTCACGATAAAAAAATTACTACCTTTTGGTCTATGAGGAAGGAGCTAGGTGACCCAAGAGCTCTTGTAGACTATGGAGATAATGAAGAAGATCACGAGTTTAGTAAATTGTGGAATATAGAGCATCCCAATGATCACGAAGATCAAGAAACTAATGATGAATCTAATGATGGTATGGAAGAAAAAAGCTATGTCAATTTCAAACCTGGTTTAAGTGAGGCCACAAAAGAAGCATATACTTTAGGAGCAACCCTAGCCAAAAAAATGGGTTATGAAGGTGGTCCTTTGGGGTCCCAAGGACAAGGCCCTTGGACGGTATTAGATGTAGAGCATAGAAAACCAGTTGAATCTGGCCTTGGAGCTAAAGGCCAAGGGCATACGAGTATAATCGAAACAATTCAATTTGTTTGAGCTTCAAATCCTCATCCTCATGGTCAGATACAATCACAACTAGGACATCCCCATGGTGGAGAGCCTAATGCAACTGGTACTTCCATTGGTGGTGATGGTATGGGTATTAGTACTAGTAGTGGTCAACATGTGCTACAACAACAAATTACACAAAAGAGGACAAAAATACAAGATACCACACAAACACCAGGTGATCAAGGCATACAAACGAGGCAAAGGATTTTGACAGGTCCAAGTCACACTACCAGTGGATCCACCACAAAGGACTTATTTCCAGGCACTCCCCCACTGCTAGTTAGTGGTTGTGACATCATTAGCAATTTCAATTACTCCTATTTCTTTACCATTCAAGCATTCCATTGTTCCTGTGTCCCCAAGTTTTGATTACATTGAAGAGTTTAAAAAGAAATTAGACTCGTGTAAAAAATAAAATAAGAAATTGATGGAGAGTGCATCTGCTATAACTTCAGAGCCTGCAACAACCATGGTATTCCCCACATTTGAAACACATAAAGAAATCATGGAGTACACAATTGTTGTTCCCATAGTTCAAAATAAACCAGCAAATCAGATGGATCGATCCAAATTTTAGGTGAGCAGTTTACAATTAGATTTTTCTGGACTCAAAAATACTAACAAAATTAATGTATCAAAGAAGAACAATGAATTGGTGTACACATCATTGCTAAAGAAAGATAGAGAGAAAAAAAGGTTGCAGATTCAAATAGAAAAGTTACAGGAAGATCTAGGAAATGAGAAAGCGAAGAGGAAAGCAACAAATAACAAGAGCAATGAATTATAAAAAATAATAAAAAAATATACCTCTACATCAACAAGCAAAGAGGATAAACAAAATGAGAGAGAAGCAAATGAATTGAAGCAAAGGTTAGATGAGAGCAACAAGAAATATGATGAGAAAAATCCACTTTAGAAAAATTAAGACAAAGCATTGGGAAAGGAAATGCACAATGGGAACACAAATTGGAGAAAGAGAGAAAAATAAATGAAAGATTGGAGGCAGAGCTGATGGAAGCAAAAAATGAAATTAACTCTTGTCAAAATAAGCTATCTACATTTTGTAGAGAAACAATGAGGCATATGAAACAAATGATCTGGGATGAAATAATGCAGAGGATTGATCATTTGTGTGAATTGTTTCAATTGATTGATGGTATCAGACTACATTATAAGAAGCTCAACAAATATTTAGTGGACCACAAAAATGTGCTGGCATTAGAGAAAATTGCAAATAAAGTTCAACAGATAGTCTACAAATCCAGTGACAATGATTTGAAATCAAAATGGGTTAATAATCGACTTGCTACCTCAATGATGTTGTCATTTATCATTCAAAAGTGTTTGAGAATGTGTGAAGCAAAGGAATATGTGAGTCTGGCTACAAACAAGATGAAGAAGCAGGATGAAAAGGTAAGGAACTTCACAGAGCTTGGTTTTCCAGAGGCTTTTGACACAAATGAACAATTCATTGGAAAGGATGATGTCAGAAAGAAGATGGAGGGTGCAAGGAAGATTGATTTGGACCAATTTCCTCAAAACCCAGATGTGGTGAATTGTTTGGATTCAATCAAACCACTGATAACCTTGAATGCAAAATTGAATGAATAATTCAAGACAGGTTCCAATTTCAATCATGAAATTTTAACAAATCTTCAAGTCAAACAACATCAATTAGAAAAATGACAATTCCAACACCTAAACTGTGGAAGTTGCTAGAAAAGGTGATACATTGATTTGATATTTGATAATATGAGTTCCAAGTTCCAACTCAGCTCTATGTAGAGTTGTCTTCGAGCAATATTTTGCATTTCCAATGCCTCTATGCATTCCTTCATGTGAAAGTAAATAAAAAAATAAAATTCAGTAATGTGTTGATGTTCAATTGTCTATATTATTTATTTTATCATTTGAAGAAAAAGTCTGGTTTCAACTACTAGATACACATTAAACGATTGTTAATGTTTATTGTTGTATATGCTACTATTGTTAATATGTTATTAAGCATTGAGTTGAGTGATGAATAATTGGTGGAACCCTCAAAATTTCTTGTTCCACTAATCTAATATGCCTTACTTTGGTGGCTTTTGGTTTGAATTACAAAGATAAGGTTTAGGGTTTTATGTTAGGGGTGGGTTTTTATCTAGTATATTTTTCCCTTGTCTGAACCCTTGTCTTTTGGTCTAATCCTCCATTGAATTGTTATGGCTAGTTCCAAGTCATCTTAGTTATATCTTATGCCTTTGGGTTCATTCTGTTACCGACCCCTTGTGGTTAGAGTTCCCCGTTTACCCATCGCACATATTTCCTTCATTACTTTGGTTCGGGGATTCAATTATTTTATAAGGTTGATAATTCAGCCTTATTTGGACTTTACATCCTTTGTGTAAAATGTTCTTAAGTTTTTAATCCTTGGTCCTACGTTCTTCCTAGGAGGTCCCTCTTTTAAAATAAACTTTATGCACGTGCATATTTCTACTACTTAAGTTCTTGTATCGCTCATCGCCAATATCCTTCAACCCATCTGGTTCATTACTGCGATGAGCGATGAGCCATAATTTTATCTTGTTTCACACATCGTAGAAGGTGTTTGGTCTCCATGTCTCATTTCACGATGAGCAATATGCTTGTTTCCTTTCATATCGCTTATCATTGAAGATCTTTTGTTCTTTGGTTCCACTTCAGCGAAGCATGATGAACATGAGTTTCTCCTTTTTATTGTGCCATCGTAGAAAAGTTTTATTCTTTATTTCAATTATTACGATGAGCAATATGAAGGTAAGGAATGGTGGGTTGTGATCCTTCCATGTGTCTTAATCTAGTGCAATCGCTTGTTTCTCTTGTCACCAAAAGCATTCTCATTTCCAAATCAACTACGACGATAATTGATGGACTAAGACTATATCTTTGTATCACTAGGTTTCTCTCTTCGCTGAAGTGAAAGTGTATCTTTGTAACACTTCAATGACAAGTGATGGAGAATATAATGAGGAATATTCCTTCCATCGGAGGTGTTGTCACTCATTGCCAAAGTATGGACTTAACTTCAAAGCATTACTGCGATGAGTGATGGGGTTCTAAAGGGTTAATGAACCTATGGGTGGCTACATGGAAAATCCCTAGGGTATTTTCATTGTTTTAAAACAATCCTGGGAAAGCTTAAAGCAATGGTTGAGGATAACCGTACATCATGTTTTTAATCAAAGAAGATCAATGGTTGGAGTTTAAACTTGAATGACAACTTGTCAGTTTTCCGTGCGAGCTATCTATCAAACATTAATGGAGAAGACACTCCAATTATGAGTCATAAAAAGGGTTGTTGATCACTTTTATTTCATAATTGCAATCCTCAAGAGCTAAAGAATTGGTTAAGTGAAGAGAAGAAGAAGGAAGAGCTCTAGGATTTTTTTTTTTCAAAGAACAAGCTGCTAATTTTCTCAGGTAAGTTGAATTTTGCACCTCTGTGAGTAATTTGTAGCACTAGGTAATTGAGAAAGTGAGTAGATAGCTAGGATTTTTTATTTAGGGTTATTGCTCTCTGGTTAGTAAGGGAATTACACCCATTATACATAGGGTTTGGGGTTAAAGGAGTGAAGTTTGTTTGAAATTAAGTTTTAACCCTGTGAATTCAAAGAATATAATTGTAATTCATAGATATCTTGGAACCCTAGTTTTATTGAGCTATAACAATGAGTGAGCCCAGTGAATCCTCTGTCAAACCACATAGAAAACCTAACTAGAAAAGGGTTAAAATTCCTAAGCCTCAAGATGATAATCCTAAGCTTGACACACAAGTTGAAAAACCTGCAAAGAAGAGAGTTGTTAAAAGGCCTAAGCCTCAAGATGATAAGCCTAAGCTTGACACACGACCTAAAAAACATGCAAAGAAGAGAGTTGTTAAGAAAGATTACCCCTGTTTCATGGAAGAGGCCCCTAAGGACTCGGCTATAGAGGTTAAGCCAGTTGGAAAGAGAAAGACTGGTGAGGGCACATTGACAACTCATTTTCAGGATTTGGTTGTTGGGATTGGTGATGTGGTGCTACCATAGAGTGGTTGGGATTTTTTTATATATACTTTCAAGAGGAGGTTTTTCACTCATCCCACTTGTCAGTTATGGACTTGTGACATTGGAAAATTGGTGTGCCCAAATGTGTTTGTGGAGGTGGACTTGATGCTTGAATTGGCTAGGTGCTATGATCCAACTGACAGGACAATCAAAAGGTTTCCAAATTTTCTTCCTATGTTGGAAATTTTAGGGAGTCAAATAATGGAAGTTTTAACTTGAATCTATCTAATTTTGAATCCATTAAGTTTTTTGCACTATATAATGAATATGAGAAAAATGTTGGAATCAAGCAACACTGAGGGGGGGGGGCGGTGAATCAATGTTGTGCAATTTTTAACTTTATTAATCTGATCTCTCAAATGACAACATCCAATCAAAAGAAAGATGCATGAACATAAAACAATAAGCCATAACACCATAACACAAGGATTTTTACGTGGAAACCTTGTTAGGGGAAAAAATATGGTGGAAGTCAATCCACTATTTGAGTACTCAAATATAAGTGTTTTACAAAATAGGAATGCACTTGCATTCAAGCACATTGCTTAGAGCTCACTGCTCAAAATCAGGAAGGCTCACTACCTTACAAGGATTTTGATTACAACCAAAGATTTGAGATGAGATAGCAGCATCTACAAATGCCTGATTACAGTTCTGGTTAGGCTCATGGATTGAATTCTGGACCTTTTGTTTGATTCTACACTTCGCTCTATTTTGTCTCAATTCGCTTCACAAAATTATTTATTGCACAAGTGAAACTGTGCATAATCACTCAAATGGCCTTCTAAAATTCGCTACATACATAAGAAAATCATGAACACACACCAAAATGAAATAACCGATCTCTTATATATATCCGCTACCAAGGATTCAATCGCTATATGTTGGCTTCAATAAATAGAAAATATTTTCTAACTGTCGGCTCAAATCATGAATTTTTTTTAATGTGCATCCACCAAAGTCGGCCATAGCATAGAGAGGACCCAAAACAAAACATTCAATACGAAAATACTCCAAATAATTTTTCCTTGAACATCCACAACATCCCACATTCACTTAGTCGACCTTCTAGCACTGTTGAACATATACTAAAATGACCGGATCTCCCAACTCGTACACCACTTGATGTGACAACACATAACTCTAGGATAATACATTCCAGATACCCATCGACCTTCCCTGAGATCCACAATCCAAACTGGTAAATACAAATACACTGACAATTTCAGCTTCAGCCAGATACCCTGTTCTTTACTCTATCTTCCGGTATGGTCAGATACTGTAGTGTAGACCAGATCAATGACTTAGGTTGCCATCAATGACAACACCAGAAGCCATATGCCAACACAAAATAGGTTTTCATATAGAAAGAATGTTTTTCCAAGGCATATGATACGTGATATGAAGAAGAATGGTGTACCTTTCAGTCCTCTGGAGTTAGAACGATTTGATTGTGATGATTTTGAGGACTATTTCAAAATTACAAACTATGCATTGTGTCAAGTCCTGCACAAGAATTTTGACATAAAAATGGATGTTGCTTTGATGGTTTTATCAATTGATATTCAAAAAAAGTATCAAAACAGGGTTTGGGATTATGCTTCCTATATTGTTGAACACTTGCATGAGGATTTGATTAAGTTGAAAGATGCAACCCCTCCATTGTCATGCAGACACTATTCTTTGTTGATGCATATGATGTTGTGGAAAGGAAGAATTCTGTTTAGAAAATTAATGAAATTGAGAGAAAGGGATAACATGGATAATGAGTTGCCTGTGTAATGGAGGACCCATATCTAGGATGTGCACTATCCTTAATCTAATTATGCTATGTTTTGCAGTTTTTTCAAGTTTTTTTTGGAGCAGTTGGGCCTAAAGCCCATTTACAGAATCTCAAAAGGTGTGAAAGAAATATTGAGGCCTCTGGAGTATGAGGAGGGCATTGCATAGAAATTCAATTGGGGGGATTGGTACCTCATATCCGACTATACTACAATCATAATTTATGGATCCTCGGTGCCACCCCACAAGCTACCAATATATATGTCAGACCAATAAGCCTTCATGGAGATGATGTGACAGCTTGATGCCATGGATAAGGCACATTTTAGAAAATCAAGGAAGGCATCCCTGGTAAACCCTTACTATGGTTTTTCCTATTTCACTTGCACTTCAAAGGAAGGAATTGAGAGGTTTGGCTTTGTATTAAACAATCGTAGAATGAAACAAGATATTATAAGGTTTTGTGACCCTGAAGGGGTTATTACTACTGAGAGAAGAGCCAGAGGATTATTAGGGAGACATCATCAGTTCCTCTATAAAGAGGATGTGATCATAAACCTATGTTCTGATGAGGAAGTTGCAAAAAGAAAAAGTACATGGAAGAAAATTTATGCAATTGAGGAGAAGATGTTAAAAGAAAATCCTTTCTACGTTAGTCCTTACTTTGAGGTACAGGAAAAAATTGTGCAAAAAAATTGATGCTGAAATAAGAGCCATGGTGTCTAGAAAAAATCATGAAGCACAAATAAGGAGCCAGTCGACTCAATCTTTTGCTCAATGAATTGAAGTGCAAGCTAAGGAGACAGGAAAACAACTTACAGTCACCCTATTGGTGACTTATTCTGAAATAGAGAAATGAGGTGAAGGATATCCACTTGAGGTATCTATAGAATACATCCTAGTGGAGGAGGAAGTGGATTATATATTCCCATCTCCTGTTAAAGAAGATGCTTTGAATATTGATGTTCCTCCCAGCAAAATTATAAAATGGGACTATAATGAAGCCAAGGATGGCGATGTCAAGATAAAGGATTGTGATGATTTCATGTGTGATGATGCTTTTTTTCAAACAAAATAATTTAGAGATTTTTTTATCCATTTGAAAGGCTCTGATATAAAAAAGAGAATAGAAGAGGCAAAAGGAAAGGTTGACCCTTCTTTGCAAGATGAAGTTGAGAAGGAGGAGGAAAGAAAAATAATGCAGGAAATTGGTGCTATGTCACCATAGGGTTCAAGAGCCCTAGTCAAAGGAAGTGGGATTCTACTATTGCCTGGATGGGAATTGTCATTAGCCATTACATTAGATGCAATTAGGAAAGATCCAGATGCCTCCATCTCTGAGGAGATTTTTTATAACCAAGTTTTTGGCTCAGGCTTTAGTCCTAAGTTACATACACTTGCTATTTGGTTTATGGAACCAAATACTAGGAAGCTTGAAGTGATAAAGTCTATGGAGAAAGAGATTGGAGTTGTGGTTGTTAAAAGGGATACTAAAATGACAGCTACTACAGTTGCATAGTTGACAATGCTTGCTGCTATGTTGAGTGTAGACACAACCCAGATCACAGAAGCTAATTATAAAAAATTATTGGATAAGTACAATAAACTAATGCATGAGCACAACAAGGTATTTTCCACTGCTTCCAGTACATCTAGGGGCTTTCCCTCTCCAACAAGTTCTATTTTAGATTTGTCAGCACAAGATAGAGAAATCCCATAACTGAGAATTCAGAGTTTGATGCAAGAAGTACAAGAAGAGAAAGAAAACAAAAAGAAAGCCAAAATGGAGATAGTCAAAGTGGCTAATGATATTTTTGATGATGTGTTAAAATATAGAGTAACAAAATTGCTAAATAAAGCTGATAATGTGTGGGATGCCTGTAAAAATATTCATGAGGAAAATGCAAAATACTTGTAGGTTCAGAAAGCATTCCAAACTGATTGGAATAAGTGGAGTGCTAGGGTAGGAATGTTGAAAGAATTGATGCCTCAGATGTAGGAAGACCTTGAGGCTCCCACCAACATTTCTGATTTATTGAAGGCCATTGATTTAGTAAATGAAATCACAACTTTTCATGGAAAGTTGGGAATGCAACTCTAGAATAAATTGAGAATGTTCAGAGAAATGGAAGGGTTTACTATGCCCAAGATATTGAATGATAGGGGTTAATTAAAGGAGTTTTCCAAATGGGAGCAAGAGTTGTGAGAACTGCTTCCTAATTCTAAGATGATGTTGAGTGTTGTTGATTATTCTATGTTGAATCCTAACATAGATAATATGACATAAATAGAGATGAGGATGGACACATTTTTCAAAGAGGCCAAGGTGCTAATTAATGCAAGGTACAAATAACATAACACAAAAGTACAGAAGTTTCTGGATATGCAATGGCTAGTTGAGGAGGATTACAACACATGGCTTGAAAAATTTAAAGATTAAGCCTATGTTGAAGTATTGTAAAACATTGTATCCTCTAAGTAATGAAAATTGATGTTAAGTATGGTAATGTGGATTGGGAAATAAAATTTTGGGTCTTAATTCTGCAAATATGGTGAGTAACGGATGGGAGAAATACAATGCATAGCCTAGAAATAGTACAGATTAGGCTTTCACTAAAGTATGGATAAAATATTGTTTTCTCCCTAGTTTAAATTTGGTGATAAGGATGTAGACATGGAAGATCTTTTGTCTCTTCTCCTTTTCTACACTTTATGATTTTCTCTCTTTTATGTTTGGTTTACGTGGATACAATTTTGGAGCACATGGATATTGCTACATCAGCTTGAAGATGCCTTTTAGAAGGCAAATTATGATCTCGATCGACAAATGAAAATAGTTTTTGTCTCATGTAACATTTCCCTCCATTTAGAAATGAAAATATAACTGAAAAAGGAATGTATTTTGTATCGGTCCAATTGAGAAGGGACATGTGTACTTTCTTGCCCGAAGCTTATTTTGCTCCTTTGTTTCTATAAGAAGGAATTCAATGCCAGAAGTACTGGTTCGTTATTTTGTATTGATCACAGAGAATTTTGTAAAGAGAATACATAGAGCATTTTAGAGTTTTGTCTTAGGTTTTGAGTCAATCAATCTGCATATGTAATTTTGATAACAATACTAGCAATTGAATACAAAATGGTGCAAATTCAAAACCATTTCTCTCCTATGTACTTGTTTCATGAATTATGAATAATATGATCAAGGATTATCTTATTTATCAAAGATTGTGTGAATGGAAATGCAATAGGAATTTATAAGTAATGTGATAAGTGTTGTTCTTTAAAAATGATGTAGAATCACATATCAAATTCAATACCATGGAATATAATATAAAATATCACAATTTCATGGAATACAATATAAAATATCATGAAGTGCAATGATTCACAATTTCATGGAATACAATATAAAATATCATCAACTATAGTTTAGAACAATGGAAACTGATTCATGAAGTGTAGTACATAAATACCTAAAAGATGCTAATTCAATTCCATTTCCCAAATGGATTCACAGTCCTGAAACTGACGTTCAACTTGAGATAAACTAAAAGAGTCATCTTGATTCTAAGTTTGGTCTTCCTTTTCTTTGGCCTGATTCTCAAATTAAACATTCATTATGTCACTACCATTTGTCCCAATGCCACAACCACTGCCACTGCCACCATTACCAATATTTGGAATTGGAGTGTTTCACAACCCTCTTCTTTTGCATATGGACCTCAAGATTGTGAATGCCCTTTCAAAAGGAAAATTTGTGACTTTATACACAGTTCCTTGCATCCTCAAGCGATTTTCTAAATTCTTATCTAGTTTGTTTCTTAACTTTGATTTAAAAATTGCCAATGAACTGAAAACTCTCTGATCCTCCACCGATCCCAATATCATTGTTTGACTTAAATCAACAAGTTTGAAATATTCTGATATCGAACCACACAAAATTTCACTCTAACCTAAGTTTTTCCAAACCTTTGTTATTGATCCCGGTTCACAGGACTTCTCCATACCCATGGATTGAAACTGTTCCATCATACTTCAAAATGATGCAAGATCATCTACTAAAAACCATCATTCATTTAGGGTACTTCAAACCCAAACTCTTACTAAGAATATCACTATGAAAATTCATCAAAATACACCATTCATCTCACCAAAATCCATCAATTTCACTTTATTTTATAAGGCAACCAACAAGCCAAATCACTTCATCAAAATTCCATAACATTATCAGTCTAAAAAAAAACTTAGCCATCATCAAATTATCAGAACCAAAGCAATAACCTCTTAAGAAAACTCTGAATCAAAGCAATCACCCAAATTGCACCATATTACTCTTCTTTGTATCTTGTTTCCTCAAAATAAACACCAAAAAACCATGTATCCTCATCACCAGACATCTAAGACACTGTAACCAACTTGATCTTGATTGAAAATAACCAAATACACATTCACAAACCCCTGCTCCATCAGACTTTGTAGTTCTTGTAGTCATACCTTCAATTGCACATATGATTCAAATAGACCTAAACATCATATCATCAAGTTTCCATTCAATCTTTTCCCGAAACATTGATACATCATTATTCAAGCAGTATCAACTTAAACCAATCACTTTTATCTCTGTATTTACAGAATTACACATTCTTGCAATCTTAATTCTAAAACCCTTGTAGCACAACAAGACAACAAAAACGGGTATATCAAGCAACCCTTATAGAAACTCCATAAGCCATTCACTATTCTAGGGACCCATTTTTTCCAATTTAAACATATCACAAAAGAAAATACACTTGTTTTGGAAAGAACATATGAACTAATAGATTGTTCGCTTGAGCATGCACTAAATTAGCCCAAAAATACAAAGCAACCACCACTTAATCAACTTAAAATTACCAAAAAACCATAGGAAACATTAGAATAGGTTACCAAACTTTCATTACACCAACTTTTAGGAGTAAAAAGACCCACTATTATACTATATAGTAAAACCCTTGTTTTTAGGTTCACCATTACTTAAATGGGTGAGGGTTTATTGGAAGTAACCCTTACAAACCTCATGACACCTTTCCACCATTTCAAACATGTTAGGATATGTCTGCCAAAGCTTAAACCATCACCTCCAAGTTTTTACTAATGTTGTTTCACCTTTACCATGCTTGTAACCATCATTTTTCAAGGAAAGCTTAGAATTTCTATTGAGGACAACATCATTAATCTTGTACCATGGATTCCCCTACACCTGCACACTTTCACAAAATGAAAATAAATCAAAAACATCCCATTCCACTAATCTAACTAACTCCCATTGGTGGAATGGTGGCTAGAAACCTAATGGACTCTCAAACCCTATTTTAAGGGTTACAAACTGTGATAAGAAAAGAAGTATGCAATCAGCCTTTGATTCACTTAGATCCTGTCAATCCTACTTTATTTGAAGTATTCCAACCTTAAGCTATTCAAAGCAGTGAAAAAATAAGCCTAGTAATGCTACACAAACCCAAAAGGGATAGAAAAATCACAAAAGGAAACATTAATTTTTAGAAAACGGGATTCTCTTATTTCAAAATTGGTTACAAGATTCCCAATCTGCCTTCTCCTAGCCTTGTACATGCTTTATATTGATATTTTCATTAGTTAGAGTAACTTTCTATTCAAATTCATCGACATAACCTTCTATTTTCCTTCTTGACCTTTCACATTCCTGTTTTTTTTCCTTTTATTAAGTTTGGAAACTTTTACAATTTGTGCAAAAAAATAGCATTTTTGCAAATTAACTCAACTAACCCCCTAGGGACCTATTTATGACTTTAAATACATTAAATGTGATCACTCATGACCTTTTTACAATGTTTCACAATTGAAAATTGAAATTGTGCATTTTTTCCTTTTGAAGGCATTATGTGAACAAGGTGCTCCTGCACCTGTCTAAGCTTATTTGCATTTATAATTCCTTCTATTGTTTGCTCATTGTATGTTACACTTTTCAAAACGTGATCGATCAAGATATTTACTTTATCATGAAAAATTTTTGGGCTATATTTGTTTACCCAAAATTGAGTATACACAATACCCATGGCTTCAAGTATTTCTTGTCAAGGGAATCTATCATGAATCTCTTGGGAAATACATTTTGCAATTTCCTTCAAATTATCACTAACATATTTAATAATGTCATTAAAATATTCCTTTCTAATAGGTACTTCTTTGCTAGAGCACCTGGATGTTGTACAATGGTATATTTCTATCTCAAATCTATGTACATAGATGCATAAGTGCCTGTTTGCATTAAACTGTAAATAATTATCAAGCTTATTCAAATCAATAATTTGGGCTTTTAGAAGTTAGATCTAGATATAGATGATCGAGGGCCATGCATGTATGTCTATGTAGTTTGGAATAATAATAAATATACATAGCTCTGTCTTGGGATTTCTTCACAAGATTGTTCATTTCATCTAGCATGGGGAGAAGACTAGCTAAAGTCAAGAGTGTCTCTATATCACTTAACCTATGTAAGAGGTCAGGAGCTTTGTATACTATGTTGCGATGCTCATACATTACTCCAATCAAGGATTGATATTTTGAAAGAACTCGTTGAGCTGGTCCATGCAGGGAGATCCATCTAGTATCAACATCCTTGAGAAGCTTGTTTCCTACTATTATTCCCTTAGCAAAATTTTGAAATTCCATGAAATGTTTGGGACTTCAACAGAAGTATGTGTAGAGCTCGCAGACTAGATTTTCAACTTTTGATACTTAAGGAAACTTGCTTACAATTTTGAATGCTAAATTCATTATGTGGGCCATGCAATGAATGCCAAGCATGTATGGTGCACAAGTAGTTTGTAACTTTTTGCAAACACCACTCCTTTGACCTTGCATCATTGCAGCTCTATCAACTCCTACACACACCAAATTTTTGGCAATTGTCAAGTCATCCATACCTAGAATTTCATTCAAATATTTCTTGACTAGTTCAAATAGATTTTGTGATGTTGAAGTGTCCTTCATTTTATAAACACAAAGAAGATGAGCTTGGTGGACATATTGTTTTATAGTATACACATGCATACAGACCCAAGAAACTTGTATTATCTACCACAGTAACTTCATCTAAAGATAAGGCAATGAAGTTAGAATCTTTTACTTTCTCCTTTAAATCTTTCTTTTCCAATGCAACAAGACAGTTTTCCCATTCCCATCCAGTGTTTACTAAACAATGTGAGCTAGGAGAGCGAGGAACACCCAAAAAAGATAATAAATTAGAATATTTTGGGTAGTCTGTCATCTATTCATGAATCATAGCACTTATAACACCTGCCCAATGATAGTTAATATTCTGCTCCATCCTCACAATGACATGGAACATCCAATTCTCAAATACACTGACACTCTTCAACCCTACCACTCTACTGAGAAGGGTGATAACATCATAATAATCCTTCTTGAATTTAGCTCCGAATAGCTGCTTGGGTAGTTTTGAAAAGTGGGACTTGGGATTTTCCAACCAAGAATTGATGACCTGTTGGGACTTGATGGTATCTTCCTCATAAAACTTCTTTTCCATATCCATATCAAAATTCACCACATGAGATCTATCTGGCATGTCAAAGGTCTAGGCTATAGATACAAGATTTAAATTTGCCACAATTCTCCCTTGGGGACCAACTATCCTTTGTGTACCGCTATCATAGTGTCTAGCACACCCAAGCACTAACTCATAACATTGCACTATAGAAGGAAATCCAGCTACATGTGCCAATCCTGATTCCAAAGTCCTTTTCGCCAGCAAAGGAAGGTTATGTGTAGCCATTCTTGTCTTGAACTCTTCATAATCCCACAATCCAACATTAGTATCAGTTACCTCCGACCAGACAAAAGTAAGCTTGCTCTTAGGAATTTTTCTCTTGATCTTCATCTTGATCCTTTTTGCTTCAGAAACAGAAGACCCCTCTACACTTGGATCCATCACTCTACCCTTGGTTCCACTTGTCACTGCCTTACTTGACTCAACCTACATCCAACAAAGAAACCATAGTAAAGATCACATAAAACCCAAGTTAACCATTCACAAATATTACATTCAAACAAAATAAAAGTCCAATAATAAGCCAAATGCTTTAAAACCTCATAAAAATTAATCATCTCAAAGTTCAGGTTTTCAACCATCCTACCGAATCCAGGCTAGAGAGGAATTTCAGAAAATTCCTAGCTAGGTGGATTCTAGTGAAATAAGCATAAAAGAATCAAATAATCATGTAATTGACCATCATTTAACTAAGAAACAACATGATACATCCCTAAAAAATTCAAGTTGATCATACAATGCATAATCATCAACTAATAAATCATGCTATCCCTCAGTTCATCATTTTCAACAAAATTTTAGACAAATCTGCCCAGGACAGATTTATGTGAAAACAACAATGTCATACGAATTCTAGGAAAATGAAGGGACGAAGGAAATTTTGGGAAATTCCGACAGCAAAGGAAATCCACGAAGCAGGCAAGACTCCATATTTCAACACATTTCAGGAAAAATGGAGAGAACATGGAAAATCGGGGAAATCTGCCAGCGAAGGAAAATCCCAAAACTGAAGGAAAACCTGAATGCCGACGCTCCCTCACGATTGCACTCAAATTGATTGAATGATCACAAATTTGAGGAACTTGGGCCTGCAACTAACTCGATTTGGACCTCCTACAAATCATCTTTAAATTCTAAGCTCACCTTGAAGGAAATCAAAAGGAATTGGTGATGCCCTAAGCACAAAACCCTAAAATTTTTCCATTGATGTACATGGTAAGTTCGGGTTCCGATTACTCAACTGCTAAGTTTTCACAAAGTTCTTTATGTCCACACAAGCAAGCTACCTCAAAATGAAATCAAAAGATGAGCTCAGAAACTCACTTGAGATTATCAATCAAACACAATTGAGCAACCCTAGCTTCAAATGTTCAATGCCCATACGCACAGAGATTCAGACTCAAAGCACGCCCAGGACGTTAAAGAGATAGTCACATTCAACAAAAAAAATTATGGGAATACGTACATACCATTGTTGAAGCGAACAACAATGAAAAACAACAATCCCTAGCGCTTGAGCAACAACAATAGTTATGGTGCCCAAAAAATCACCACCTAATCCAACAATTCAAAAATTCAATCACCAAATCCAACCAAGCACTCAAGATCATGCACTCTAGTTCAAAGAGAGAAAATGATAAAACATAATGGCATAAAAATTCCCCAAAAATCAATTAAATACCTCGCTACAAAGTCATACAAATGATCATAAATGCAATTGACAAGACATGCTAAACCAAAACCCAAAAACCTAACAAGACGACGAAATTTCAAAGAAATCCAATCACGACGGAATTTTGTGAAGGACCAAAATCTCTGGTTCATAGTGTAAAGTAGCTGTCACTGGGTTTTAAAGGAAACTGGGGAATTCCGTAGGAGTGGATTTTCCCGAAAAGAGCCAAAAACCCGAAAATTACCTAGAACATTAGAAATTCAAAGTACTTCCTAGAAGGGGGGCATTTGCATGAATAAGATAATCATTCAAGCACGTGCAAAGGTAACAAAACCTCAAACTAACAAGGGCCAAAATATCAAAAAGCGAAAGCAAAAGAGGGTCCATGCTTTCAGCGGGGTGTGTGTGCAAAAACTACACAACACCAACCTCTTCCCCTATTTAACACACTCATAAACCTTGTTACTAATCTCATTCGAAGAGGTGGAATAACCAATCTTAGAGGGATCCTCATTCATAGGAGAGAGAAGGGAGCCATCAATCTAGGCTCTAGTAGTATTCTAAAAATAGTAGAACTAGAAGCTGGAATCCTAACAATAATAGCCAAGTTGGATAATACATAAGTTTTCCTTTTCAAGGGATTGGGGAACACTTATTGGATGGGTATTATTTCCCCTTCACCACATTTTGATTGGGATTAAGAATTGAAATAATAAAATTCTCAAATTGGTATAAGAAAAAAATAAGCCCTTAGTGGAGGGGAGCTCATTTTTTTCTCATGTGCAACTCTAATAATAGATTTCTTAAATTACACGAGTAAATGAAAAGGGAAGCTAACAAGTCACATGCATCTAAGATTATTAATAAGATAAAATTTATAGGATAAACATCATTTATAGTTTCTTTCTAGGATGAAATAAATAATCAAGTAGAAATATTTATATACTTGTGAGGAAATCATCTATATTTTCCTTCCTCTTGTATTTACTTTCTTTATGAGACTTCAAGCCCTTCATGGATAAACCACTTGTAGTAGCTTAATACCTTCCTCAATGGATTTAAAGGTTAACCTTCTTACTTTTTAACCAAAATTTTAATAACATTCAATTTTGTGTAATTTATGTCCACTTTTATCATTTTAATTCAAAATAATGTAAGAAATTTATATATTTATTTAAAAATTAAAAAATCTTAAAATAATAGTTTTAAATTAATTGAAAACATGGTTGGACCCCTCTAATTTTGTGGAACTATTTATTAAAATCTATTTTAGTTTAATTTTATATAGTAGGCAAAGGAAGCCATATATGGCACTAATACCTTCCTTGATGGTCTTTAAGTTAGGAAATTTTTAATTTCATTCATAGGTATTGAGGTATTTTAAACAAAAGTTGTGTTTAGAAAAAGGTATTTGGTACAAACTCCCAAAAAAATTAATGTTATATGTGTTTATGGTATTAACACGTGAAATTTTGGGCCTTAAAATAGCCACATCATCCCCATATTTTAATACAAATGAAACATTGAGGCTTTATGTCACTTATAATAGATCTACAATTAGTTGATATAGCTCCATTTAGATCAATCCATATATCCTAATTTCTATCAAATCATAGGGTGTCAATTTCAATAATTACACAATGAAGCACGTATGATTTTTCATTTGCTAGTAGAGGGAACTATCTTATTATGCCATTAAAATAAAATATAGGTCCTCAATACTTTTCATCTTTATTTTCCATCATTACATTGAACCTTATAAGGGACATCTTCATCTATCTCATTTTCTTCTCTTATTTGTGCTTTCAATAATGACTAGATTGATTTTACATGACCACCAATGTTAAGTAATGATGCTTTGTGTGCAATATAGTAATTTAAATTTTAGAACTATTTTAGATTATGTTTTAAATTTAAATTTTAGAACTGTTTTAGATTATGTTTTGTGTGCAATCTAGTAATTTGAATGTTTTGAAATTATTAAAAACCATTATTACAATTATTGAAAATATTATTGATGAGTAGATGAATTATTGCAATTGTTTTAGATTTGTATTCGCTTTATCTAGATATATTATTTACCAAGGTCTCATTGCTCTTTTAGGTGTATTGTATATATATATATATATAACATGGAAAATGCAGATCATGTTCCACTTGAGCCAAATTCTTTGTTTGCAAATACCACTAATGAGATTAAAAAGTTGAGAGACTCATTAGCACAAGGTGCAAACCTAGGGATATATTTTGAACCATGTATGTCAATATTACATAGTTTAGAAAAACTAAGAGATGAACTTGAGAGGACTAGTGCATATTCCCTAGATAGAGTAGTTGTTATTCTTTCTTGCATGCGGGAAGAAGTACATGGTGATGTTCCCCTTAAACAAATACAAGATAGTGTGACCAAAGAAATGATAAAAAACACTTGTTTTCCTTTTTATCAAAATGTATGTAAGGTTAGGGGATACCAGGTCACTAGATGTGTCGATCGTGCTATGGCTGAATTGATCTACCCACGATTTCTTGTAGCACTTGGTCAATACCCAAACAATGACCAGATTCCATTATATTTTGTTTAGCAGTTGTATGTTGAGGTCCATTTGGGCCTCAAAGTTAACTACCTGGACATTCCACCATATGCTAGTCAGGGGCATGGCAGGATTGCCGATAGGCCCACCTATCGTCGAGCAGATAGACCAGCCCCAGTGTTTAGGGAATTGGTTGGCAAGAGGTCTCCTACTCTCACCCCAGCTCTAGCCCCCATAGCAGATGAGGTTGTCGTTGCTTCCCAAAAGGAAGCAATTGACACTATAGGTGACATTGCGGCTGCCACCACTAGGATATCTGATGATCGTGTAGGTCAGTATTTGATGTCCAGACATTCCTGATCCACATCATTTTTAGCACAGTAGACCACCATGGATCCTTTTACAGTGGCTGACATCCCTACTCCTACATAGCTTGATGCACTTACATGAGATATGGCATGAAGGACTCTGCATTGTTTGGCTGAGGACCTGTTGGAGGCATATGCCCACATTGCATCAGACAATGGGATCAGTGTAGATCATGTCAAAGATCATTTGGTACACGGATTTTGTTCAGCTCTAGGATTCCATCACTCTCAGTTGAGCACTAGTGCGCATAACGATCCACCTACAATTCATTCAACAATTGCACAAACTATGGGTTTTACTGATATGTTGATTGGTTCTGGTTCATCATCGTCAATGCCATCTCACCTTCATAGTCCTCTACATTCATCATTTCTGGCACGACATGGGATAGATCGAATGGATGTAGATGTTTATTCGTCGCTTGGTCGTTTCATGGATATGGTGGAGGCG